>NW_020718290.1:10383-22399 GCF_900518725.1 Notechis scutatus
AGAGAGAGAGAAAGAGAAATGGATGCTTGGTATCATCATCCGCCGCCGCCGCCGCCGCCTCCGTTCCCAGCCTGGGGCACCTCCGGGCACTGGCCGCCGGGGCCCCCCGGGCCCCCCGGGCCCTGGCACTGGGCCTCGCCCCAGGCTCCACCGCCACACTCAGGTCGGTTTCAAACCCGGGCTAGAAGACGTTTCTCATTACCCCCTCCCCCTTGAGTGGTCTACCTCACAGGGTTGTTGTTGCTGCTAGGGGGAAGCCGGTCTGAGGACGGGCAAGGGGAGCTGGGTGTGCATCATCATTAATCGCCATCTTTTAACGACCCATAGTCATTAACTGGTTGGAGCTGAGTGTTTTACTGGCCGGATGCCCTTCCTGTCACCAGTGCGGAGTTCTATTCAGCAGTTATATTTGTCTGTCCATCTCTATCTCTTTCTTTCTCTCTGTTTTTACCAATTTTATTGATTACAATATTTAAAAACATTGAACTGATGGACTTCACTGACGTACATTTTTGTCCTTATCCTTCATATAAGATCTTATATATACATTTATATACAATAGGTCTTTTTATATTTTAAACCGTTTCAGTTACATATCAGTTCAATCATTCATTTTGCCAACTCCCTTTCTTCTCCCCCCAATAATAGAATTGATTCCATATCATATAGTAATCAAGATTCGTCTTTATCTTTCATTTCCAAGGTTAATCTATCCATTTCAGCGCAGATCAAAATCTTATCTATCGCCTCGTCTTTGCTAGGTATTTCTCTAGCCTTCCATTTCTGGGCAAACACCATTCTTGCTGCTGTAATAACATGGATTATTAAATATATATCATCTTTACTATACTGTGCTGACATGATTCCCAATAAAAAGGTCTCTGGTTTATAGTTTATTTTTGTCCCCATCATTTCCTCTAACCATTTCCAAATCTTAACCCAAAACTCCTGGGCTTTTTTGCAAGATCGCTTATCTATTTCTTTTAATGTCCCATAATCCCTTGCAGGGTGGAGTCTGGGCAACTGAATGGAGCTGAGAGTTTACTGGCCGGATGCCCTTCCTGTCGCCAGTGCGGAGTCTTGTTCAGCAGATATATTCTCATTGTGCCCAGAGAGAGAAATATCTGTCTTTACCAAGGATCAAACTCATAGCCTCCTGATGGTGAGACGAGAGCTCCGCCTTTAGGCCACCCCACTACTCACGCAGACTCTATTATTAATACTGTAATAATAGTTACAATAGTTCTTGATGGGCTGATCTCTACCTTCTGTTCCTTCCCTCCTCATCTTTTAATTGAATCCTGTATTTTTATTGGGATTATACTGTGGTTTGTGTGTGTATGGGTTATGCTATTGGTGTGTGTATATGTATATGTATGTAAAGCACCAATATATATATCTACATACACACTATATATATATATATACACACACATGCTATATATATACACACACATATACATACACTATATCTATCTCTATCTCTGTAACACACCAATATATATACACTATATAATATCTAACACCAATATTTCTATGTACATTATATAATATCTAACACCAATCATATCTATAAACACTATATAATATAAAATACCTATACATCTATATACACTATATAGTATAACATATCTATATACACTATATATACACACATATAACCAATACATACATACAACCAATAGCATTGCAAATCACGGAAAAATCCCCTCCAAAATATGGGATTTAAGTTAAAGATGGGGAAGGAAGGAAGGAAGGAGCAGAATGTAGAGAGGGGAGGTGGAATCAGCCCATCAAGAACTATTATAATTATTGTTACACTATTAATAATAGAGTCTGTGTATGGATTCTGGCTTCTCTTAGAATATGTATGTATGTACCATATGTATGTATAACACACATGCATACGTTTGCACCCCACACACACATACAATTACAGTAAAAATACAGGCTATAACTAAAAGACAGGGAGCAGAATGTATAGGGCAGATGGGAATCTGCTGTTGGTCTCGTGTGTATCTATCTATCTATCTATCTATCTATCTATCTATCTATCTATCTATCTATCTATCTAGTTTTTATTACTTTCAATATTGTAAGCTCCTCAGATTTGCCTAGCAGCCAGATGAGCAGCAAACAAATTTTAATACATCCTTTAGGGAAAAAAAAAATGAGTTTATGTTCAGAGTTTACGGTGCTTTCCTTCCCTGAATAGAATTGCATTTTTATATTTCTGTTTTATTTCCTATTTATTTATTTCGTAACGCTTAATTCTGATTGAAGGCAGGCATCCTCATTTTGGTGAAGACTGGCAGGTGAAACAAACTGGACTGCCACAAGCTGGAGCCTGTCAAGGCAGGAAGCACAAACAGAAGGTATTTGATTGCAAGTTGAGAGCAAATTGTATGGAGCCACTTTTGTTTGCATTTCTGATTTCAACGAAAGGAACACAAAGACGTTTTCATAAGCATGCTGTAGACAGAAAGAGCCCTGTGGGTGCCGTGGTTAGAGATTGGATCCTGACTGGCTCCAGGTTGACTCAGCCTTCCATCCTTCTGAGGTCGATTAAATGAGGACCCAGATTGTTGGGGGGCAAGAGGCTGACTCTGTAAACCACTTAGAGAGGGCTATAAAGCACTGGGAAGCGGTATTTAAGTCTCTTAAGTGCTATTTCTATTAAACTGTTTGGTACTATTGCTACCCTTACGTATTCATCCCAGTTTTGTAGTTCTTAGCATTGTGGACACAGGAACAATACTGTATGTGGTAAATGCTATTTGGTTATGAAAAAGAGAACTTAAATTTGCTGGTTCATCTAGGATGAACCTTTGTAACTGTTGGGTTCCTTTCCTTGTTACTGGGGAAGAATAAAAAAAATGCAATAGTAATGATCACTCAGTAGCCGCCCATGATGTCCTGCTAAGCTATCCTTTAATTCCAATGGCACAGAAAGTACAGAGCCTGGGTGAAATTGTTTTCTCTGCCAAGAGGAAATCAACCAGAACGTAGGGATTCACTGGAGTTGGCATTTCTTTATGTACTAGCTCCATTACCCGTGCTTCGCTACAAAACTATGTGATTGGGCTTAGTTTTGGGGGAGGAAAATAAGGGAGAAAAAAAATCTGCTTCTGCCTCCCAGCATCCATCAGTATTCATCTGGCTAGGGTCCTGTCAGTGTGTGAGAGAGTTGAGGGCTGTTTGGAAACTGAAACATGGAAACTGAAACAGTATTTGCTGGGTGAGCAAGAAGGAGACAGCAAGGAGCCTGGGCTTAGCTCAGCTGTTCTGTACTAAAGCTGCTTGTTAAACTGAAACTCGGCTCCTCCACTTGTGTTTTGCCTTTGGAAGAGATTTCTTTCCAGGTGGGGAGGGGGAGTAGAACTCCTTAGCATCATAATAATAATATAGGAAATCCTAATGCTCTGATGGTCAAAAAAAATCCTTTCTTAGTGAGCACCTAGAAGCCAAGAGGAACATACATACGTGCCAAATTTCAAGTTTGTAGGCTTTACGGTTCTGGAGATTTCGTGATGCATGAGTGGTATTTTGTTTTTATATATATAATTTTACCGAATTTATCTGCCCACTATCTAATTTCAAATAACTCTGGGCAGCTTCCAGCTTATTTGGCTTATAATTGATATAAAGCAGGATTTAATTCATCAGTTAATTAGATTACTTGATTTATATACCGCCAATGCAATGGGCAAGATAGCTTGCAATTTTAAACCACAAACGTTAGCAGAGAAGTACAAAGTATTACATCTCACAGAGAAAGACCACTTGACTCCTGTGAACAACCCAGCAGCAAATTCCTTTCCAGTTTCGATTCTTGGTTCGCATGTAGCACCAAAAGTTTGTTTAAATGAAACCAGCCCCTGCTTTATTTCTCCTCCTGGCTACCGAGATGGGCGTGAATAATCCTAGAAGTATAAATGAACCTCATTCTGTTTATACATCTAGGATTAAACTATTTGTTCTTGCGTTTGGTTGTTTTGATAAAGTCGCCTATTCGTCACAGAAGGAGCACATTGCACTCGGCACACACCCTTTCCTTCAAGGATGGCTGCAATAAGATTGAAACTTTTCCTTTATGCTTTGATGAACTGTAGATTAGGACTTTGTCCAAATGCTAAACAACCGTACTTAATTTTAACAATGGATTCTTTAAAACAAACTAGTTTCGCGGGTCGTAATTGGAAGTTGTTTTCTTTTGCTAAAACGGTTCAGATCAGGGGCACTTTTATTATAGTAGTGAGCAACGCAAAAAAAAACAACAGAAGCAAAGACGAGAAGCCAGTGGTTATGGTGCCAGACTAGAAAATGGGAGACTGAGAATTCTAGTTGCGAAAGCCAACCGGGTGACTTTGGGCCAGTTTGTCTCTCAGCCCAGTCCACCTCACAGGGTGATAGTTGTGGGGGGAAACAGGAAAGAACAACGTGTGCGTTGGACATATTCGCTGTCCTGAGTTATTTGTAAAAATAGTAAAAGTAGATACAAATGAGTAAGTAAAAAATAAAAGATTCTAGACTCTTATCAGAATGGACTGGAGTGGAATGGAATAACTTTATTGTCACTTTGAATGTAAGTGTAACATTCAAAGCGACAATAAGGTTATTCTATTCTATACAATAAAGTTATTCTATTCTATAATTGGCATGCATTAAAAATGAAATTTTGTTGCATACAAGGCTTAAGGGTCACCACCTCCAATTTTACACTACGTAAAAATGACATAAAATAAAAATACAATAAATACAAATACTGCATAAAAATAAATACAAAATTGTGTGTCTATACGATACTATACTAATATTATATTAGACACAGAAACAACAGTCTAGTTTGGATGTATACATGTTTATGGCGAGAAAAACAAATCTTGTGAGTTTACCAGACAGGTGGCCTAGGGAACAAAGCTCTTCCAGAATCTGCAAAAGTCCTGCTAGAAATACTTCGAAACCTCCTCCCACAGGAGAGCAACAGAAGCAGACGATGAAGTGGGTGTGTGGGGTCTCTAACAATGCTTGGTGCTCTAAGCACATTGCGCTTATAAGCAGCTTCCTGTAATCTTCTCACTACTGTCCTCACCACTCTCTGTAGGGACTTTCTCTTTGCTGTTGGCAAAGGGGTCCTAGGCTCATTTTGTCCAACCATTCTTGCAAAGGTTTGGTCTGGTTACTTTCAAAGGGCTCATTCTGGGAATGAATCATGGTTGGTCATGATTCCTGAATGGCACTTTCATAAATTACATTGAATGGCTGGTAACATTTATTCAGTGCCAGTAGAAGCCATCCTTTGGGCAGGTCTGTGGCGCCAGTGATGGCATGTAATTTTTTTTAAAAAAAATCCATTGTAAGGGCCCCTAAGTAGTGCCAGTCCAACAATTCATCATTAACGCCTCTTTTCTTTTTTTGATAGAACAAGAAGAGAAAGGAACCTGTTTTTACCCACTATTGTGATACATGCGACCGTGGCTTTAAAAACAAGGAGAAATATGAGGAACATATCGCTCAGCACAAGCAGGTGTGTGTGTGATTATAGCTGCAGGCAGCATTAGTTGCATAAATTATTGAATAACCGTGGAGTCTAACCTTTCAAAGCTGGCATGGAAGCTTGAAACACAAGCCTGTTTCACACATAAGCACCGCAAGCCAGGAATTTTAACTGTGGTTCGCCCCACCTTGGGCGATAATTTTCCACCCAGCCAGAAGAGAAGCCCCTGTTCCAGAAATGACATTTGTTAGTTCTGATTTCTGTAGAATTGCAGCTACATTATGAGAGAGATTACTGAAGTGAGCCCCCACCTATGTAGTTTTACATTTTAATATTTATTGCTGTCTTCGATGTCAAGATTTTAAAATAAGGATTGTTACAGATTGTTCCATTAAGCTGGGACTAAGCAGCAAACTTCCCGGGAATTAGAGAATAAATCCATTTTGAAAAAAAGAGGAAAACGAGGAGCGGTGAGAATGCAGAAGAAATGAAGGGGAGAGAAAGAAGAATCAAAGTGTAATTTCAACGGGCGGTACTGCCATTTTTTTAGTTTGCTAAAATGATTTGAATATCTCTCCTTTCAGTGTACTGAAGATGGCTGTAACTTTAGAGCACATGAGAAGCTGGTTCAGATTCATTGGAGAAATGTAGGTATTTGCCTGGTTCAGATCGGTAACTCTTTTCTAAGAATTTTCTTCTCGGTTTTTCTCTATTTTATACATCTTGTTTTTTTTGGAATTTGACATATCTGCAAATGTTTGTTAAACAGTTACAGTGAATAAACCGCAGAACACTTTTATGGAGCTGTTTTGAAGGCTGTGGAATGAGCTTGAGATATTGCAAAATGTTTGGTCAAGACTTGAGGCTGATTGCATGCAGGAAGTCCTCAACTTAAGACCACAATTGAGCCCAACATTTCTGTTTGCTAAGGGAGAAATTTGTTAAGTGAGTTTTGCCCCATTTTATGACCTTTCTTGCCACTGTTGTTAAGTGAATTACTGCAGTCATTAAATTAGCCACATAGTTGTTAAGTGAATCTGGCCTGCCTATTGTCTTTGCTTGTCGGAAGGTCGAAAAAGGGAAATCACTCTGCAACCGTCATAAATCAGAATCTGTTGACAATCCCAGCTTTTGATTTTTTTTTTTTCAGTTTTAAATACATCAGTTGTCAGAGTTCCGACGCATGCTCTAATTCAGGGGGTCGCCAAACTTTTGGACCTTAGGGACCACCAAACTCATTATTTTAAATCCCGCGGACCAGAGACCCTGGGAAAATCCCCCCAAAAATCTGCAGGAAAATTCCCCACCCCGTTTTCCTACCAATCGATCCTTCTTTATTCAGGATCGCAGGATACCGTCTCCAGCTCCATTCTCAGGGAGAGACTTTTGGCTTTATGCAAGGAAAGCAGCAGAAGCAGCAGAAGTCTTTCTTTCTCTCCCCCAAACTCTGCCAGAAATGAGTCTTTTGCCGGCGCAGCCTCTTGGAGCAGGAGGCCTTGCAGGGTCCCAAAGACTCATTTCTGGCGGAGTTTGGGGGAGAGAAAGAAAGACTTTTGCTGCTTTCCTTGTGTGCAGTCAAAAGCAGAAGGAGAAAGAAGTGGAAAGAAGCAGCCCGGTGGCCAGGCCAGGCGTGTGGGGCGAATGGGGCAAGTTCCCCCCTCCGCCCTTTCCCCCTTCCCCTCACTACCTCGTGTTGTTCACAGTGCAAGCGACACAAGCCTTGTGTTCCCGCGGGCCATGTGGGCGGCGCAGCCTTGTGTTCCCACGCAGCCTGGATTAATTGCTTTGGGAGGGACATTTCTCTGCGGACCACAAAATTTTCTCATGGGCCACCAGTGGGCCGTGGCCCACCTGTTGGCAACCCCTGCTCTAATTAATTTATGAGCCTTGAGCCAAGTTTCAAAAGAAATTCATTGATGTATTAGGAACAACATGTCGACACTCTTCTCTCCAAAGAATTTTTACCTATTTAGCTTCAGCCAGGCTTCCTAAGGGATTAAAGTGCCTTCTATCACTGGGACGAGAGAAACACAGTAGTAATGGGAGCTTATTGGGGTTATGTTCTCCGATCTGATTTCAACCCAGTATTTTATTTTTATTTTATTTTTATTTTTTGCAAATAATTTTAAAAGAGGTGCATGTTTCCAAATGCTTTGAGGTATCTTTGTCTGTGTCTCCCTCCTCAGATGCATTCTCCTGGTATCAAGCGGATCAAATTAGATACCCCAGATGAAATTGCAAGATGGAGAGAAGAGAGGAAAAAGTGAGTAGTTCATTGTCGGAAACGATACAAATGTTAAGTTTATTAATGGCAGCAAAGGAGAGCGGATGGGTGGTTGTTGTTTATTTGCCCAAACTTCTCTTGGTTCCATCTCTCTGCCTTGCAGGATTTGCAGGATGTAAAATTTTAATTTGCAGGATTTATTTATCCCCCCCCCCCCAAGCAATCGCAGATAGACCTCAACTTACGACCATAACTGAGTTCAAAATTCCTGTGATGACTCAAAGGGTTGTGGCACAAAGGCAACACAGTCAGATAAACAATGAGTCCCTTTATTATCTCCAACTTTGCCCCCAATGTCCAGGTTATTCTTCTGGCTGGAGAAAAACTCTCCCAGGAACAGCCTTTGGCTGCAGAAAAATTCAGTCCAAAACAGGGTCAACACAAACTGTAACTTAAAGTCCAAACAAGCCAAACTGAACTAATTAGTTTGGCAGGTCAGGAGCAAGAATTTCAGACTGGAAGGCACGGAAAAACTCACAGTTGGGAAGATGCCAGGAAGACAGATAAGCCACGACAACACAGGATAAAGTCACGTTTGCTCCCAGCGGCCTGCCGCACACAGCCTGCCTTTCTTATCAATTGTCTTCCCAGCTGCGGCTAATGAAGGAAATCAGGGCCCTTTCCTCCCCCCATAAGCCAAGAAACCCACGTTGCTCCCTTCTTCGTTCCTCCCTGCATGCCCTAGGATGAAGAAGGGGTGGGCCTGGGTCTTTCTCTGAACAGTTCTACCTCTCTCCTGGTCTGCCCAGCCTGACTTTGCCCTTCCCCAGTTTCCTCCACAACCAATAGAGCCACACTCCCACTCCCTGTCAGCTGTTCGTCTTCCTCCTCGGATTCAGATTCTGATGGATACTTTCCCTTAATAATCCCCAGAAGAAACAGTTCAGGCTTCAATTCTATTTGGTAGTGTGTAATTTCATTTAACCATTTTTGTATTTTGATCCAGTATTTTTTAATTTCCGGGCAAAGAGGAGAGCCATTTCAATTAGGGTTGTGATGAATGAATGAATGAATGAATGAATGAAGGTAGCCATTTAATCGATGCTCAAACTTACTGACCGCTTCGTTGTCCTAAATGGCTTGCTAATTCAGCCTCTTCTTGCGTCTTGCTGTAGAAATTTCCCGACTTTGGCAAATATCGAAAAGAAGAAAGCATTAAAGGTGGAAAAAGAGAGTCGAGGAGAAGTGCTGACCACTTTACAATTTGGGTAAGACGTAACCTCTTGGCTCTTCTTAGTAAACCCGAATCGTAATCAGCTTGTCATCTTTTTGAGTTTTGGAGGCCTCTTTTTCAACTCCGGGGTAACGTAGGAAGCATCATTTTAAAATGGCTGCTCCTTGGGGGGTATAGTTGTTCTCCAGATGGGTGCAGGTAGATCCCTTTAAACCCCACTCCAGAATCACTGCTTCCACTTTTTAAAGATTCGTGGGCATTGCTCTCCTGCCAGAAATTGGCTAAAGGAGAATAGAGCCTCACTCTTCATTCTGGGACAGAAAAGTCTGTCGTTCTCCTAGACTGAGCATTTCTTGAATTCTTTGATTCTTGGTTAGAACAGTGAACGTTTCAAAACGTCTTGTAAAAAACACCCCAGGGATCTGGATGTTTGTGAAGGATGGTATTTGCACATCTCACAATTAATCCAAGAAGTGGCCTGGAACAAACTGTCAGCGTTCTGTCAGCGTTCCTGTGATGACCCAAAGGGGCGTAGCACAAACACAACCCAGCCAGATAATAAGTAGGGGTCCCTTTATTAGCTCCAACTTTGTCCCCAATGTCCTGGTTACCTTCCCATCTGGAGAAAAACTCTCCCTGGAATCTGCAACAGCCTTTGGCTACAGATATTCCAATCCAAAATGGTGTAAACAGAAAACTTTAAACTATAAATCCAACAAAGCAAGATAAGGCAAGATAAGGAGTTCCAGAAGTGAAGTAACACGGCAGTAACTCAAACCAGTTGGGAGGATGCCAGGAACTAAGATAACAGCAGCCAACATGAGATAAACTCAAGGTTTGTTCCTAACAAACACCCTTCCAAACTGCCTCTCCTTAAACTCTCTTCCCAGCTGTGGCTGATGAAGGGAATCAGGGCCCTTTCCTCCCCCATAAGCCATGCAACTCATGTTGCTCTCTTCTCTGTTCTTTACTGCGTGCCCTAGGATGAGGAGGGGGGTGGGATTGGGTCTTCCTCTGAACTCCCTCTCCCTTGTTCTACCTCTCTCCTGCTCTGCCCAGCTTGACTTTGCTCTTCCAACCAGTGGAGTTCCTTCCACAACCAATGGAGCCACACTCCCCCTCCCTGTCAGCTGTCCGTCTTCCTCCTTGGATTCAGACTCTGACGAGGGCATGACAGTTCCAAGTAACAAACTCCAACCCAATAAACTGAGACAAGCATTTCCTCAAAGTTCCCTTTTATTAGAGTTGTCATGTTGGCACATCTGGGAAAACCTGAATCTGAGAGTTCCAGGTTTCCCCCTCATAATTGAAAAGCAACAATCCCTCCCCTGCACCCATCAGTCCATCCCATGGCCCAACCAAATCTTCGTCCCCACCCTCCAGGTGCAGGGCAGCATGTCCTTGACTCTCTGAGAAAGGAATGTTGTTGAGTCTAATCTTTTACCTCACTATGAAATTCCCCCTTCCAAATTTTTGACTCTTGACGAATGTCTCTCTTCTTTTATGGACACTGAGAGCATTTGCACCAAGACAAGTTCCTTGTGTGTCCAACCACACTTGGACAATAAAAAGGATTCTATTCCCAGGCACTAAAATGTGGCAGCGTGGAAGCGTCGTAAGTAAAATATGGCTTTTTCCCCCCATCTCTTTCAGCAAGATGAAGGGAATGTGGAAACCTCCGAACGAAGGTTCTAGGCAGCAGGGAAATGCACAGCGGAGAACAAATCGGCGCTGGAATAAATCTAGGAATGTTGCTAATAAGAAAGGTGCCCCACTCAGCCCTTCGACTGGGACCAGTTCCGACAACCATGAAGCTGAGGAGAAGGTCAGCAGAGAACCTTGCGTAGCTGCAGAAGGCTCCATGACTGATAAAGATCCCCTGAGCATTCTGGCCAGCAGTGATCCTGGTAAGATATGTCCTTGGGTTAATTGGGTTAATTTAAGCAATGACAGGAGAAATCGTGTTTTCTTTCACTCTTAAAATAAACCCCCGTGCCCTTATGGTTGAGTTGTTGTTGTTTTTAACGATGTACGTTGTCGATTTATGCAATCGACTGGAGAGAAGCTTCCATTAGAACAGGGGTCTCCAACCTGGGCCACTTGAAGACTTGTGGAACTTCAACTCCCAGAATCCCTCAGCCAGCAGACCAGAGCTCTCCAAACTTGGCAACTTTAAGACTCCCAGAATTCCTCAGCCAGCTATTCTGGGAGTTGAAGTCCACAAGTCTTAAAGCTGCCAAGTTTGGAGACCCCTGCTTTAGAAGGCCGGGCTCCGAATTTAAGAGAAATTCGGTGGAAGGAAGGGTAGCAGGAGAGATTGGGGACTTGAGGTAGCCGTGTGAATTTGGCCGCGTTTGTAATCGCACGAGGAAAACAAGTAATCCGTCTCGAAAGAAGTCTTCAGCATTTAAGAGAGATTGAAATGGCTCAGGGTGTTGGGTGTCTGGTTTAGAGGGAGAGCCATGTGAATAAACTGACCCATCGGTGTAACAAAGCTTGTTTGGGTTAAGAGAAGAATAATTGGTTGGATAGTCCCAGTGGTGCTTTTTTCAAGAGGCAACGGGACTTTCTGTTCTTACTTTGAAGACGTTTCACTTCTCATCCAAGAAGCTTCTTCAGCTCTGACTGGATGGTGGGGGGGGAATGGAAGGATTGATATTCCTTGCAGTCATCTGGTCATTTGCATCCTTTTAAGAGAGCCTTGGAGGCCACCTGGAGGTTTGTCTGGGTCCTCAAGGCCACCTGAGTGGTGCAAATATCTACGGAGCCTTTTTGGAACTGCTGAAACGACTGGAGGTAGATGATGCCGTCTCCCTCCGCCTCTGTTGAAAGAGGGCTGTTCAGTTTTGACAAAGATGGTCTCTTTGACCCCGCTTTCAAACCAGGGTTCCTCTCTGTCCAAATATGACAATTTCTGTCTTCATTTACACCACTCAGGTGACCCTGAGGACACAGATAAACCTCCAAGTGGCCTCAATGACTCTCCAAAAGAATGCAAATGACCAGCATTCACTCTGCTAAACAAATAATTCCCTCAACACTGCCCAACTATTTACAAAGT
>NW_020718292.1:0-15077 GCF_900518725.1 Notechis scutatus
CCCACCACCAAGATCTATGACTCAGAGGAACAAAACAGTGATGAAGCCGTGTCACCTTCTGTGGTCCCAGCTCTGGTCTTGGTGGCATTCGCCCTTCTCTTAATCTAGTGAGTATCTCATCTAACCAGGGTTTTCCCGGGGTGGGAAGAGGGTTCAAGGAGAGACCAAGAAGGTCGGATGCAAAGAGAACAGTGGGCCACGCCAGGAAGGAACCGCCGATGGCTCCATGACATCCTTAGATCCTTCCTACCACTGAAATTGAGAATGAAAATGGCCGTCTTTTGATGGAGCCAGTTTTCAAACAGTGGCAGTGATGGTGTCTATAACAGTCAAGATGAGGAGGGAAGAGGGACTCTTTGAGAGGGACACCCTCCAAAAATAGATCCCCAAAGGAAAGACAATAAGTCCACAGGAAGTGGAGCTTGTATTTTGAGGTCACCATCCTCTTCACCTTCCAAAGGATGCCATCATGGCCTCTGGCAACCCTCCATGAGACCTGTGTCCTCCCCCAGTCCTTCATGTGGTTCCCACAACCATTCTCCTTCCACTCCGAGAGGAACCCAAAGTAGGAGAACATCATAGGTGGTTTCCATCACCTTTCTTCTTCAGAAGTCCCCTCTGAGTCTGTCCCCATCTTGCTTTCCACGGTCATCTCGGTGACTTTCTTCTCCTGGCCCCTTTGTCCATTGGAGGCACTCCCACAGGTGATCCTTTCTTCACCCAGGCCCATCTGGAGGCCCCATGGCTGAACCTTCTCTCTTCGCAACCTTAAGCTTCTCTAATTGGGGGAGCTCTTCATTTGGGCAGCTGTGATTCTCCAAGTGCTGGAAAGCTGCCCAAATGAGGAAGACAGCCGTGGAATCCCCTCCTGTTGACCTCCAGATGTCTTGGGAGCCCTCTTGGGATGTGGCAGTGCTAGGCCCACTAAGGCAGGCGCCTCTAACCTTAGCAACGTTGAGCAGGGTGGGATGCAAATATTTGTATTACCGGTTCTGTGGCTAGGTGGGCGTGGCCATGTGACTGGGTGTGCAGCACACACACACACACCCCGCGTGCTCCTTTTTGCCTCCTGGGCCTCAGGGAAGCCTCCTGGGCGAAGCAGTGAGACAGCGAGGGGGATCCCGGCACAGCTGATCGTCGGCACAGCTGATCGTCAGGAGGAAAAAAAGGAAAAGAAACACCTTAAGGAGTGACTGGGTGGGGAGAACGCAGTCAGTGATGTTGCACATGCGCGATAAGAACTGACTGGGTGGAGTGGGGCGGGGCCAGCCAGGGGTACGATCTGCCGGTTCTCCGAACTGCACAGAATCGTAACAACTGGTTCTATTAAACCGGTCTGAACCAGTACAATCCCACTCCTGACAATGATACCGGTGGACTTCGGCTCCCAGAATTCCCAGAGTTGAAGTCCCCAAGTCATAAAGTGGCCAGGGTTGGAGGCACCTGCACTGAGGGGTTTCAGGGTTTCAGGGAATCCTGAAGGGGGTTCCTAGGGCAGCTCCTGGGCTCTGTTGGCTGTCGCAGCTTGCGCTTGAATGCTGGAAGGATTCCACAACCCATGGGCAGATGCTCTTGACTCTGGCCAGCTTCCAAATACGGTTGCTTTGAATTTTGATTGGCCTCACACTTTGGGGCTGGAGATTTCATTATGCAGATAGTCCTTGACTTAACAATCCTTCATTTAATAACGGTTAAACATTACAACAGCACTAAAAACAGTGATGTATGACTGTTTTTCACACTTTGCCGCATCCCAAGGTCACGTGATCCAAATTCGGATAGCAAGAGCAAGAGCAGTTAGACTTATATACCGCTTCTGGGTCAGGAGGTTCATCCCTGAATTTCTCTGCCTCTTCCTGAAGTTCCTAAACCCCCATCTTGCAAAGAGATTAACTGAGGGGTGGGCTGCTGGGGGATCTCCCTAGCTAAGACTCTGCAGCGCTTGGAGGGCCCCCAATAACCTCAGCAGGACAAGCAGCAAGGGAAAGCTCTTAATAGGCTTAATGGAACTTCTGGGCATTCAGCCAAGAGCATTTCACACCTCGTAAAAGTGTGGCAAGCTAGATAAACAATCCACTCAGCGCTTGCGAGGGAGAGCCATTGAGAAAATCAGGTCACAGAGCCACCATCCTCCGAGGGGATTAATTCCCAAATAACAAGAATCACGTCACTCACCAGAAACTCCACTAAGACTCCAAGATCCCTCTCACAGTCACTGCTATTAAGCCTGGTTTCACCCAGTCTTTTATTTAAGTATTAAATGCATGAAATAATAAACAACTTTTTGGCATATTATCTTTTTTTAGGTAATTAGGGCAAAGAAGCGACCTCAAGTTGCTCGTACCCACCCAGTCACATGACTACCTAGCCACGCCCATCCAGCCACATGACTATCCAGCCATGCCCACCCAGCCAGTCATTAGGGCAGAGAGCCCCTTGCTAAAAGAGAGAGGCAGAGAAGGCATCCTGTCCTCCTCTCTTCCTTCTTCCAGCCTCGGGGTCCCTTTGGAAGGCCACCCCCTTGCCCGCCCGCCCGTCTGGTCCTTCCCCCTGTTTTGCACCCAGTCTGATGATTGTGTCTCTTTCTCTTCTCGGCTTCTTCGCTTCCTTGAAGGACGAGTCCTCGGAGAGCCAGGCGCTCCCGGATCCCCCCCTCCTCCGCTCTCGCCCACCCACCACAACCTGCCCTGGATGGAGCCAAGGACTTCTCCGTGCCAGGCGAGATGGCGGGTGGGACACGAGGGAGCCGCCCTCCGGAGCGCACCAGGGAGGAGCCCCCAGGCTCGGGTCATACAGCTAAGCCACCAAGCCAAAGATGCTTCCTTCGGCCACCACAGTAGGATCCTCAAAGCGTGTGGACAGGGCAGCTCAGACCAGGGGCCCCGAGGGCCACACGGAGCTGGGAGCTCTCTGCTCTTCTGAACTGGGAGAAGACGAACCTCGGCGAGTCCTCGGCTGAGCAAGACGTGGAAGTTGTGGGGAGGGACCCTCCCAGACCCCCTCTGGGAACCCCAAGACTTCCATGGTGGAGAGGGTGGGGTCTTTTTCTGCCTGCACTGACGTCATCGTCGCCGAAAGATGGGGGCTGTTCCTGGACCATCCCCCGTTGCCTCCCCCTCTTTGTAATGGA
The DNA here is from genome assembly GCF_900518725.1 of Notechis scutatus. The sequence goes on from NW_020718292.1 coordinate 3,131, forward strand.
GTCTGTTTGGTTTATACAAGGATCACTGAGGTTTCTGTACTGCTCTTATTATGGGGGGTGGGGGGTGGAGGGTGGGATCCACATGGGGGGGTGGGGTCTGTAGCTAAGCCGAGACACCCCACCGACCCTCCTCAGCTCATCCTCCTCCCCCCCCCCCCCCCGTTTTGTAATGCCCCCCTTCCCTCCTGCCCCAGAACCCACTTCCGATCTCGCCCCTCTCCCCCGTTGGGGTGCAGCATTTAAGACCGTAAGCCCCTCTAACCTCCCCCCCTTCGAACGTATGCTGTCTTTGAACTTTTTATAGATGTACATAAAAATTTTAAGACTCAACGTGCACACAAACCCACACCCACACCGGAAAGGGGAGGGGAGCCCAGTGGAGAAGATGCTCATTAAATGTGACCATTTCATTACAACTTTTGTGGACCGCAGTTGTGTGCGTGCTGCTTTCCATCACCAGGCTAGCGGTCTGCAGGAAGAGGGGCTGGGGGGAGTGGAGTGCACAAAAGTCAGGATTCGGGCACAAGGAAGTCGGGGGTGGACGTGTCTGCCAGGTTAGGTCAAAAAAGTCAAGATGGCACCAATGGCAATGTGATCAAGACGCCGTCTATTTTTCAGGCGTAATGCAGGTCTCCGATATTTTGGAAAATAACGTGGGGATTTTTTTCTTGCTTAAGCTACCCGAGAGCCAGAGGATGGAGATTTTATCACACTTGTGTTTACGTGACCAGAAACCCTGCCCTGTTGCTGATGGGGTGGGGGCCAGCCTTGCAAGGGGTGTCTGTATCTTAGAGGGATGGAGGACAAGGGGAGATTCAGACCTGTTTCTCAACCTCGCATTTGAGAAATGAATTTGATCGGGGGTAAAGCCGCTTGCCTTTTCAGAGTCTCCATCTCCGCCTCCTGCTGCTTCTGGATTCTGGATGTCCCGTCTGGCGGCTGCAAGCTATTTCAATAAAAGGGAATATTGGTGGCTCAGGGTGGAACTTGGTCCTCTCTGAGCTTGGTGGTTTTCTCGCAGACATTTTATTACCCAACCAGGTCACATTAAGAGTGCTGGAAAGGAGGAGGAGGAGGATGGGAGAGAGAGGAGGAGGGAGAGGAGGAAGAGGAAGAGGAAGTTGGGAGAGAGAGGAGGAGGAGGGGAGGAAAACTCTTGGATTCTTGGTATTGTCATTGTGGCTTGCTTGCAGACATTTCATGACCCAACTAGGGAACATCATCAGTGCTAGCAGGGAGTCGTATACAAGAGAGATTTCTGAACAGAATACCTTCTTGGTGTAAATGTTTCACAATCTTGGCCCCTTGAAGATGGATGCGCTGCAATCCCAGAATTCCCCAGCCAGCCAAGGAAGATACTCGGCTCGTTTCTTTGGGCCTTTCCCACAGCTGAGCTGATGTCCCTCCCAGCTTCCATTCTTCTGTCCTTGGCCATTGGGGGGAAAGGCCCCTGGCCTGGCCTGGACCCCTCTGCCCCCCAGCTCCAATCCCTCACCTGCCTCTGCTGCTTTTCTTCCCAGGCCACGCAATCCTCAACCCTCCCGGACGCAGGTGAGGAGTCCTGGGGACAAAGTTTTGCAGACTTCACTCACTTTGCAGACAGGAAAACATATTTTAGCGCAGCTGGGCACCAAATGATGATGTGACAATGAGACTCAACATCTTCATGTGGACAGCGCATTAAAAAAATTCATATGGCTAGGAGGAAGTGGGGATAGCCTCAATCTGACGGAAAGGGAGGCGTCCTTTTGTCAACTCATAAAACATTTCTATGCCTGTTTTATAGTTGCCAACAGAAAAGGGTGGGGAAGGAGTTTGGAGGAAGCAGTGCAGCAGTTTGGAACCAAAAGCGCAATCCATTCATGTCTTGCAAAGATTATAACTAAGCGACTGGATTTTCTGCCCACAAAAATCTTTAATTGGAGAACGTGATTGATGACTCTTGGCTATGGACGTGTTTCATTGGAGAATATGTGTTGAGGTAATTCCCCGTTAGGAGAATGAGCACATACAGGGAGACATATAGAGAGTAGTGTTGGAATAATACACACACAGTACACAGATACACTGTACAGTAAATGTAGGTTTTTACTTCCAGAAAGGTTTAAGCAAAAGTTCAAAATAAGCAATCCAAAATCATTCACAGGTAAATCAGTCAGTTTTTCAATCCAGGGATAATCCAAATATCAAATTCCAGTGTCAAAAACAGTTCAGTATCAGACTTACATTAAATCCAGGAATATCAGTCAGTTAGAAGAAATGGAGCAAGGGCAATACTTTCCAACAGAAGGAAACAGAGAGACTCACTCAGACAAACTCTCTTCTGAGACTAAGACTAAGACAACCCAGGTTTCTGGCTCCATCTTATGGCCATTTGAGAAACCACACCCAACTAAAGTTTTGCATTTTCTTAAACATACAGTTTTAAAATGTCTATCCTGGTTTATATATTTCTAACCCAAATACCTGTTAGGTGACTTATATTCCTAACAATATGAATTATGATGCACCCAGAGGGGTGGGGTGGGGGAAACCAGGGTCAAGGGTGATAGTGAATTACTTGTCTCAGAATCGGCTACATACAGGTCATGCCAATAGAATAGAATTCTTTATTGGCCAAGTGTGATTGGACACACAAGGAATTTGTCTTGGTGCAAATGCTCTCAGTGTACATAAAAGACAATTTGTCAGAGTCAAGAATCATCAGGTACAACACTTAATGATAGTCATGGGGTACAAATAAGCAATCAAATCATACTAGGAAACAGTCAATATGTCATTCCTAATGAATTCTTTGAAGTTTTTTGAAGTCTGGCTCAAGGCTCGTGATTTAATGAGGGCAATTGCTGGAATCCTGACACTTTTCTTCTTTTGGCAGTCTTGTCTTCCCCTCCCCCCTCACCAGAAGCCCCCAGTTTCTGCTCATTCCCATCCCCCACCCCACCCCACCCCGGTGACCAAGGATTTTCTCCAAGAATTTTGAGGCTGCCTTTAAATGTGCCGTTAATGGCTCAATCGTTTATTAATATTTCATTCGCGCTGAAAACTTCTGGGAATTAATTATGCACTCATCGTACATTCACATCCCAAAAGCCCAGGGGATTGGATGGCACTAGGGACAGACAGTGAGTCCTTGCAGAGTCCAACTTGACTGGTGGCAGCTTTGCCCTGCCCGGTGCCCAGCCCTCACCCGACGCTCTTTTTTTTTTTAAAAAAAAAACAAGTTTTATTAATTTTTAAAACACACAAATTATCATTGTTCATTACATGTTTAAACCTTTTTTCATTGTCAATTTAACAAGTCAGATAAATTATGATTCTGTTTTAAACCATTTCCATATAACATACCAAAACCTCTTATTCAATTTCTCTTTACTTCTCTTTACTCTTATTCAATATCATTATTATTATTTCATCTGTTTCTTTCTGACTTAGTTACCATTATTCTCATTCTATATTTCTACAAGTTTTAACTAATTCTCCCCCCCAAAAAGACATATACACACAACACACAAAACATAAAAAAAAATCTTTTTGGAAAGTAACTTGGACCCAGGTGTCTCTCTCTTCATGGACTTCAATTATATTCATGCTCATCTTACATATCATTACTTATTTTATTTACCATTCTAAGCCTTCTATATTAACTTCCCCACATATTTCACACTTCTTACTTCTATCTTAATTAATCATCTTAGTTTGAATCATTATATTTATATCTTTTGTCCATTTTTTATCATCCCTTTGTCTCATTCCTTATAAAAAAAAAGAAAATAGGTTTCTCCTGAAATCATTAATCAGAGTATGATGCCTTTCTATCTCCCCCCTAAGTTAATCAAATTAATCTTTAAAATAATATCTAATACCCAATCCGATTTTGCTTGGTACATTCTATCTAACTAATACATCCAACATAATTAAGTACATAATTAGACAATAAATCCAAATATTAAAAAAAGATACTATAATAAAAATTTTATAATAACATCAATACCATAGTCTTATTAAACTCTTTAATTAAAACAATATTCTAAACCTTCCCTATTATTAAGTTTTAAAGCCAATCATTTTTAAACATTTTAACATTTTAATCTCTTATCAACTCTTAAACCATTACAATACTACCATCTCATCTTATGTACCTTGCAAAATCTTTTTTTTAAAAAAAAAAAATTATACTTTATCCATTATCCATAAAAAATTTCTTTTTTTCATTTAATTTCAAAACATTGTAGCTTTTCTCCACCTTTTCCCTTTCTTTCTTCTCCCAACAAACCTTTCTACCCCCACTTCTTCTAGCCTCTGCCTTACCAGCTTCCCTTCTCTGTCGTATTCCTTTTCCCTTTTGTTTACTATCATCATATTGGTTTTGCACCTTATTTTTCCCTTTCTTAAATGTTTTTTTAGATCTTAAGTCCTTAAGTCCTTTAGTTTTCTTCTTTTCTCTTCTTTTCTTTTCTTTCTCTCTTCCTTCTTTCTGGATCAAATTCTGAGATTCATTAAAAATGGCTCCTTCCTTTCTTTCTTGTTCCTCTGCTGTCTTCATCTGTTGTAATGTTTGTTGATAATTAGTAAGCGCCATTTCTAAAAAAAGGAAAGCTTCTTCCACACCATCTTTACCATTTTTTTTTGCTTGTTCATATTCTTTTCTTAGTTCCTCAACAGAAAGAGCCATTATAAATCTTTTCTTTTCTTTTCCCCTTCTTTCTTCTTACAACAACCAGAATATTCAAAAGAAAATAAAAAAAATAAAACAGTCCCAAAGTTATCAGTCAGTCCAAACCAAGGCAGAGTTCTCACTTTCTCCTTCTGGGGTAATATCAATCCAAGAGAAGGAAAGTCCAAATCTGTTTAAAATCTTATTACAATATATTCTAGTCTTCAAATCCTTAAGGCATCTGCTCCAACAAAGTCTTAGCATACAAATATTTTCTTTTTAATCCTCTCTCTTCCCACTCATCGCTTAAAACCAATTTTCACCTAAAAGAAATAGGTTTCTTAATATCCAGTTATTTATTCCGTAGGAAAAGAGGGAAAGCTATCCTTTCAGCACCTTCAAACAGCCGCTTTTTTCCTCTTCTGGCAGGTATTATTCAGAAAGTCATACTTTTCAGGAATTTTATTAAATATGTCTTAGAGTCCTAGGAGCCAAGAAAAACTTTCTCCTCTCAATCACTTTCTCCACTTCCTCCTGCGCATTCTTACCCGGCTGCCAGCTTCTTTGTGGCGGCCATTACAGACCGCCGCTGCACCGTCCTGGGAAAAGGGAGTTCTGCCGGCCAGGGAGGGAGTCTGCAACACCCCCAAACCCTTCTCCGGATCCCCCCTACCTTCAGCTGCCCCTGCAGGGCAGCCTAGCTCCGTACCCGTCTGGGTCGGAGCCCCAAAAACGGCTAGCGCGGCAGGGATCGCGCAGCTTCGCAAATCCCTGCCGCTCGCGAAGCCGACAAACCGGAAGTCCACCCGACGCTCTTGAAGTTCGAATCCAGGCCGGATGGCAGCGGCTACCATCAAATTAAGCCCTTCTCACCCAAGCGGGTCCCAAAAGGGCTGGCAGATGCCCATTTAGTTTTGAATCGTTTATTGTTCTGACCCAAACCTTGTTCCAAGGAAACAAACACCAAACAGAGATAAAAGCAAAAGCTTTTAATGCTTCTCTGCGAATTCCATTCCTTCCCAGTTAAAAGGCTGTTTCAAATTAATTAATTCTGATAAGAACGAGCCTTGCCAAGGTGGTGCATAGCTGCCAAGAACACTAGATAAAGTTACTGAGAAATATTTCAAACCCAAAGAGTCTCCAAACGCAAACTAAGAGAGTCCAAACGTCCACAAGGTTTGAGTGCAAAAACTTCTTTGCTTCCTGCAAAGAGCTCCGGTTTCTCAGCTGGCTTTTATCCCTGAAGGGAGGGGCCATTACCTTGCAGCCTTACTCCCGAGTCTCCCCAGCTGCTCTTTCGTTCGAGCAGCCCTGCGCGCATGCACACTGGGCACAGGCTCCTCGGGGGCCTCTTCCTCACTGCTGCCACAATCTCCGAAGGCAGCACTCCACTCCCTGATGGTCCTGGCCCCATCCCTGCATCGCACGCAGGCCCCTCATCCGAGTCCTCACTCTCCGAGACTTCAGCCATCTGTACCTGCTACCGGCGAACCACAACAATTTATACAGATAATACAGGTAGCCCTCGACTTACGATGGTTTATTTATGGCATTGAAAAAAGTGGTTTCGATCCCTTTTCACGCAACCATTGCACCATCCTCCACAGTCATGTGATCAACATTGAGACACTTGGCAGCTGTCTGGTATTTATGATGGTCGCAGTGTCCCGGGGTCATGTGATTCCCTGTTGCGACCCTCTGACAAGCAAAGTCCATGGGGAATCCGAATTCACTTAACCACCATGTTACTGTTCTGACCAAGGCTTCCTGAGACAGTAACAATCACACAGTCCCACACTGGTCCCCAAAACCTTTGTTTTTATTTCAAAGGCTGCGAATTATAGGCATTCCCAGCCCGTAATGAGTCCCAAACAGTTTGTGAATAGTCCAACAGAAGTTCTGCCACAATCCTTCGGGATAAGGCTGATAAGCACCCACCTTTATCTCCCTTGAAATGCTGCCCACAACTAAATTGCCCATTAGCTGTACAAGGCCAAACGGAGCACAAAGTCAACACAGAGCTTCAGAGTTTAAACTCACCAGAATGAACAGTTGCTTCCTGCAAAGGCTCCTGTCCCTTTGCTCCTCCTTTATGTCTCATGGGAGGGGCCAATCACCTCCAAATCTTACTCCTCAGTTGCCCCTTTTGTCTTAACTGTTCTTGTCTTCTGGCAGCTCTGTGCAAGCGCGCACTGGGAACAGGCTCCCCCTGCTCCTCTGCCTTGCTGATGTCAGATTCTGGAGGCTCCGGAGTCGGCACATAACTCCCAGGTGGCCCTGGTCCCATCTCTGTGTCGGACGCAGATCCCTCATCCGAGTCCTCCCCAGACTCCAGGACTGGCCCCTGTTCCTCCCCACTGTCAGCTTCACAGGCTGCTGGCGGATCACAACAATTACTTACTGAACAACTGTGGCAAGAAAGCTTGTCAAATAGTGAAAAACTCGCTTAAGGACTGTCTCACTTAGCAACAGAAATTTGGGGCCGAATTGCGAGTCGAGGACTGTCTGTATCCACTTTGAACCTCCAGAATAGACCAGGGAGCTCACCGTACGCACAAAGGCGGCATGTGCAAAGGTTTTGGAATTTCTTGAACCATTCCCAATACATGCACACACACAAATTGCGTGTAGTTAAGATTCACGTTGAGCGTTATTTGTGCCCCCGGATGAAAAAACATCTTGCAGAAAAGGTATGTGCCTACAAAAAAGAAAAATGAACAAAAATGGGTGTTCTCTGAGCATTTTCGGCTAGATTTGTGAACAATTTGTCCTGCCTTTGGTGAGAAGAATGTTTGGGTAAAACAGGGGTCCCCAAACTTGGCAACTTTAAGACTTGTGGACTTCAACTTCCAGAATTCTCCAGCCAGCTGTGCTGGCTGGAGAATTCTGGGAGTTGAAGTCCACAAGTCTCAAAGTTGCCAAGTTTGAAGACCTCTGGGGTAAAAACAAGGAAGGCAGAATTATTCTAGAGGCCTCAGTTTACCTCTTGGGAGCTGTTCTAAGCTGTGCAGGGTTTTTTCCAGGAGACCCCAAAACCAGCATTTCTCAACCTCGGCCACTTTAAGAGGCCAAGACTTCAACTCCCAGAGTTCCCCAGCAGAACTGGCCAAGGAATTCTGGGAATTGAAGTCCATGTATCCTTTTGTTTAACAGTTTATACATTTTCCCTTAACATACATAGGTGCTTTGTGACTAGTGTATTGTCTGGGTCAATTTGCTTATATATTAATACTTTCCTAGCTGCTCATTTCTACCTCTTATTATCTAACCATTTGTGAATCAAGTGCCGTGTTCGAAAACACTCTGTATCTTTTTTTTCTTTTATCTTTAATGTCAGTCTGTCCATTTCTGCAAAATCTAATTTATATACATAAAAGCAAAATACCCCTCATGCATCATCACAAAATCTCCAGAACTGTAAAGCCTACAAAACTTGAAATTTGGCCTGTATGTTAGTCTTGGCTTCTAGGAGCTCACTAAGAAAGGATTTTTCAAAATGACCATGAGAGCATTTAGAGTATTTCCTATTCTATTATAATTATTAACACGCTCTGATGCTAAGGAGTTCTACTCCCCCTCCCCACCTGAAAAGAAATCTGTTCCAAATGCAAAACACAAGCAGAGGAGAGGAGTTTCACTTTCACTTTCACAGCAGCAACCAGGTTTAGTACAGAACAGTTGAGCTAAGCCATGCCCAGGCTCCTTGCTGTCTCCTTCTTGTTCCTACAGCAAATACTGTTTCAGCTTCCAAACAGCCCTCAACTCTCTCACACACGGACAGGATGCTAGTCAGACGAATACCGATGGATTCTGGTAGGCAGAGGCAGAATTTCACCCCCTCCCCGTTATTTTCCTCCCCAAAAACTAAGCCCGACCACATAGTTTCCCAGTGAAGCGTGAGTATCCAGCTAGTATTTTTTAATTACACCTTCTCTCGGTTTTTCTTTGTTTTTCCAGCACTGTGCAAATACAATTTTTGCTGCTGTCCTAACATGTAGCATTAAATACAAACTCCCCTTATCATACTGGTATTATACCTATATTATACCTAAACAAAAATATTTCTGGCTTATAATCCACATGCAGCTTTAACATTGTTTTGTAGCCCATGAGAAACTCTGGCCTACACCGAAGGGTTGTCCAAGGCAAGGCAAGTGGTATCTCCCAGAGGAGTCCCTTCCTTCCAAAGGAGTGGAGATGCCAACAGCCACCAAAGCCTTGAGAGATGAAGCTGAACTCGACCTCGGAAGGGGGGCTTCAGGCAGGGGGGGGGTCTCCTTGGCCAGGAACCCATCCTAGCAGGTTGCCCGAACAAGAGAGGGAGCCCCACCTCAAGGGGGAAGCAGCTGCAGCACCTGCAGTGACCACTTGGTGGCTACCAACTCGTGTGTTCCTTTTGCCGTGGTAGATACAGATGCAGAAACAGATGATCAGAGTTGGAAGAGACCTTGGAGGTCATCTAGTCCAACCCCCCACCAAAGCAGGAGACCCTACACCCTTTCTGACAAGTGACGGTCCAGTCTCTTCTTGAAAGCCTTCAGGGACGGAGCTCCCGCGACTTCTGTTTCATCGGCCGATGGTTCTCCCTGTCTGAAGAGGGAGTCAAGCTATTCTCCACAGCAGGGGTCTCCAACCTTGGCCACTTTAAGCCAAGCTGGCTGGGGGATTCTGGGAGTTGAAGTCCTCCAGGCTTAAAGTGGCCAAGGTTGGAGACCCCTCCTTCGACCCATCTTAAAGGCAGGACAAGAAACAACGGAGGGGAACTAACGAAGGAGAAATTTCCTGACAGTGGGAACAATTAATCAGTGGAACAACCTGCCTCTAGAAGTTGTGAATGTTCCAACCCTGGGAGTATTTAAAGAAGAGATTGGACAACCGCTCGTCTGAAGTGGAGTAGGGCTTCCTGCCTAAGCAGGGGGGTTGGACTAGAAGACCTCCAAGGTCCCGTCCAACTCTGTGATTCTGTTCTACCACCTGTAGTTCTCCTGACTTCTGGGAACAGGTGTGGGAGAAAGGAAAGCTGGAGTTGATTCCGCCAGGGAGAAGTGGCCGGAATCCCAGCTGGGGGTTGGGTGGGCCAAGAACCCATGAGCGTTTCCTGGGAGTTTTACGGACGCTGTGCTGAAACTGGGTGAGGCCCCAGCCGATGGTCTTGCTGGGCCGCTGCAAAACCCCAGCTGGGCTCTTCTGCAAAATTCCCCGTTGATGGATTTGGAGTGCAGGAAAACCCACTGATCTCCGCCCAAGAGGGAGATGCTGGACGTCCGTTGGCAAACCAATCGCTCCGTGGGCAAAAGTCTGGGCCAGATGCTGGGGAGGAGGGACACACACACACACACACATACACAATGGTGGTGAGCAAGCAACAGCTGTTTTTGTAAACTTTTCAGAAAGTGAGTCCTGTGTTAGTCCTTTCTCTCTCTTCTGCATCGTGGAACCTCTTCCCCCCTCCCCAACTATTCTTGGAGGCCCAGGACTGGCACTGGGAGTAGGATAGATGACCCTCAGGTCCTCCCCATGCAGGGAACATCAGGAGGAGAGGGGGTCGAGGGGAGGGGAGGAATAACAGAGTTTGGAAGGGACCTTGGAGGTCATCTAGTCCAGGGGTCGCCAACCTTTTGGACCTCGGGGACCACCAAACTCATAGTTTTAAATCCCGCGGACCAGAGACTCTGGAAAAATCCCCCAAAAGTCTGCAGGAAAATTCCCCACTCTGTTTTCCTACCAATCAATCGATCTTTATTTGGGATCGCAGGATACCGTCTCCAGCTCTGTTCTCAGTGGGAGAGAGAGAGAGAGAGAAACTTTTGGCTTCATGCAAGGAAAGCAGCAGAAGCAGCAGAAGTCTTTCTTCCTCTCCCTCAAACTCCATCAGAAAGGAGTCTTTGCCTGTGCAGACTCTTGGAGCAGGAGGCCTTGCAGGGTGCCAAAGACTCATTTCTGGCAGAGTTTTGGGGGAGAGAAAGAAAGACTTTTGCTGCTTTCCTTGCATGCAACCAAAAGCAGAAAAAGAAAGAAGCGGAAAGAAGCAGCCCTGTGGCCAGGCCAGGCATGTGGGGCAAGTTCCATCCCTCCTCCCTTTTCCCCCCTCCCCTCACTACCTCGTGTTGTTTGCAATGCAAGCGACGCAAACCTTGTGTTCCCATGGGCCATGTGGGTGGCGCAGCCTTGTGTTCCCACACAACCTGGATTAATTGCTTTGGGGGGCACATTTCTCTGTGGACCACCAAAATTTTCTCGTGGACCACCAGTGGTCCCCTGTTCTAGTCCAACCTGCTGCTCCTGCAGGAGAACCTAAAGCATCTCAGACACGTCGGGTCTCTTCTTTAATTAATTCACAGAATAACAGAGTTGGACTTTGGAGGTCTTCTAGGCCAATCCGTGCTTGAGCAGGAGAAATGGTTCAGTTCTGGGTTCAGTTCCACATTGGGGGAAAGACAACAGCTGCTTGGAAAGATGGACAGGACGGTGGACAGGACCACGTGGGTGTGAAGTTTGGGGACCCCGGCCCTATACCATTCCAGAGAAATGTCCAATCTCCTCTTAAAAGCCTCCCGTGAAGGAGGAACCACAAATTCTGGAGTCAAGTAGTTCCACTGATTAATTAACAGAATAACCGAGTTGGAAGGGACCTTGGAGGTCTTCTAGTCCAACCCCTTGCTCTACCATTCCGGAAAAATGGTTGTCCAACCTCTTCTTGAAAACCTCCAGGGAGGAACCTTCACCTCCAGCGCAATAAAGATAGGAAAGAGGGAGAAAATCCCACTGATTGTGTCCCAGCCAGATCATACGCGCCGACGGGGCTTTGAGACGTAAATGGGTGGCTGCATTTCAAAGGAGAGAAAGGTGATTTATCTTCTGTCACCCTTGGAAGGCCGGTGGGGGTGGGGGGAGATGTTATTATTGCTCCTTTATACTTTTACAACCTTATTATCAACATTTTTACTCTAATCTTTAAACAAGGAGCCTTAAAGGCAATTTACAGCAAGATCAATAAGACATTATGAAACTGTTAAAACAATAAAAACACAAGATAAACAACCCTTCCAAATAGGTTGTGGTGACAGCGGATGACAGTCCTCATTTGTTCCTTTTTTTTTATTTCATGGAAGAGAGGATGCAATCCATCAATAATAATAATAATATAAAAAAAGCCGTTTTGAATATATTACTTACGGTAATAGCAGGAAAATAGGGCACCGGTGTTGTTCAGGGACTGGGCAGCAGGGGGCAGCACAAGCTAAGGGGACAAGGTAGTCCTTGACTTACGACCACAATGCAGTCCAAAAT
>NW_020718294.1:4440-22376 GCF_900518725.1 Notechis scutatus
TCACGAATCAGCCTGACATTCATGCTCAGCCCCCCCCCCCTTTCCACATCGGGTTAAGAGATCGCAGAATCCCACCAGCGTGTTAGATGGCTGCACCCCCTGCCTGACCAAAACCACACGAGCAGGCTTCATTCAACTAACTCTCATCTACCATACCCAACAACCGCAGAAGTGCCTTCCTACCGGAAAAACTTGCCAAAACAACGGGACCATGTACCATCTATGCAAGATGAACTCAAAAACCATTTGCTACGATCCCAAGACGGCTGTTCGTCTCAACATTACCTTATGGGCGGGACTTCCAAGAACCTCTGGCAGATCTGATCCTGAGGGGGAGGGAAAACTTTATTACCTAAACCACACCACCGTGCTCAAGGACGGTACTAACCCAATTGTTTTAACCTTTGATGTTTGTGTTGCTTGTTCTAAACCAGGGGGGTATTCATGCGGGTTGGTTGACTGGAAAAGAACATACGCTCACAATCATAAATATTTGTGTCCTACACCCATCAACTGGGCCATAGGGAACCCCAATCAATGGGTCCCTTGTGGAGGTTCCATTGAGTGCTCAGGTTGGTCTTGTGTCTGTGATTATACTGGGGGAGGGTACAAAGGCTGCAATCATCTGTCACATTTCAAACGAATATCAGGGTCTACCACAGACAATAAGGTAGAAATCACCATCTCCAGACAACACCCTACCTTGGATACTTATGGTATAGGGATTGATGGCACAGGATCGGATCCAAACACTTACATTACCATAAAAACCGAAGTGATATATGAAGGTAAGGAAACATCATTGGGCTGGTCGGTATATAATAATTTAAGGAAATTAGAAAAAGCCCCTGATACCAGTGTAATTGCAAAAACTTGTTCATGGATATGGCAGAAAAAATTGCAAAACAACTTGCAATAACCAATTGTTTTGTCTGTGGGGGAACCACCACAGGAGAACAATGGCCATGGCAAGCCTTGGAAGCCTCACCATCACTGTTCAACAACATGTCTTCTGTAGGAAACATAACAGCTAGAACAGTTTCCGATCCACTTATCTGGACAATTACCACCAACTTAATTGGTAGAAACTGCTTTTCCCGAAATGGGTCCACTCCAGTAGGACACCTCCTTTGCTTAGGTACATGGGATAACTCCTACCAGACTTGGACAGCACCTGACAATGCTACCACCACACCTGCCAAGTTCAACACCTCCCTCCTCCCCTATCTCAATGACACAACATCTTCCCAAATTTGGGCAGCCCCAAATAACATGTATTGGATTTGTGGTAACCTAGCCTATCCATCCCTTCCTGCAGATTGGCAAGGGTCATGTGTATTGGGGTGGATAAGACCTTCCTTTTTCCTCCTCCCGATCTCCATTAAGCAAGAACTAGGCATCCCTGTGTATGATACATTATCCCGCAGGAAAAGAAACACCTATAATGCCTTTGCAGGCTTCCCCTGTCAATCAGAACATACAGGGGATACCTGGACCTAACCCCCACATATATATGATTAATAGAATTATTCGCTTACAAGCTGTTTTAGATTTAGCTGGCCAACGAATAGACAAAGCTCTAAACACTCTAGCAACTGCCACAGACAAATTGTGCACAGCTGTTTACCAAAATCGCTTGGCTTTAGATTACATACTAGCCAAAGAAGGAGGGGTGTGTGGTAGGTTCAATCTTACGAATTGTTGTCTTCAAATTGATAAAGTTGGCAAAGTAGTAGCACAATTAACAACTGAGATGCGACAATTAACCTATAATCCTAATCAAGTATGGCAAGGTATTGATCTTAAAAATATTTTTAGTTCCTGGTTCCCAAAACTACCAGGATTACAAGCTATAGTAGCTCTCATAGGTATGATTGCTTTAGGATGTGTTATTCTTCCATGTGTATTACCAATTTTTATTCGCACTATCTCCAATAGTCTATCCTTGTTAGCTGAAAAGCGCGCCATTGCACAGGTTAATGCCCTCTGGGAAAAGGAACCTCTGTACAAAGTCATACCCTCAGAAGACCCTGATGCGTGCGCTCGCACGAGTTTTTGCATGGGCAGTGACGAAGATCCAGAAGAAATTTCTTTCTATAAAACTAAAACAGAGGAGATGCAGTAATAAATTAGTTTCTATAGTTTCGGTACATACCAGGCCTCAAGGCCTCTAGGCCTCACGTAGGCTGAAAGCATACCAGGAACAGAGATCACCAATCAACAAACACGTCATCATGGGCGAATAACTGTAATGCAGGCGCTGATTTGTTACCTTGCACCTTTCACACTGACCATGCACTGTAATTGGATGTTACTATGTGTGCACTAATATTCCTTCTCATGTAACTTAATGATTGGATAGAATTCACTGCTTGTGACGTATCACTGTGTGTTTTTTAATAAAAGAGTTTCCCGAACTTGTGATCGGGGCAGCTCATTCAAGATAGAACCTGCGTTGGTGTCTTTCTTGATGCATTCGACCACCCAGTGGGCAGCCTTCCAAATGCGGAGCAAAGCTGCATAAAAGTTTTGACAGAACGAAATAAGCGGTGGTTTTTAAACGGAAACGTCAAAGTAAGGCTTGGCTTTTTATTTTATTTTTCTAATTACTGGACTTCTATCGCGATTTAGCATTTGCTAACTGGACTGGCTTCTTTCTTATTTACATTTATTTTTTCTTCTCTTTTTTGACTTTGCAACGTTTCAGGTTAGAGGCTCCCTTTAGTTACTTTTCTTTTTTTATATATATACTTTTTCTTTTTTAATTTCTATTACGTTTTGCCTGGGAAAGGAGGGGGAAAGTGAGAATAAAGAAACTTTGTAACACTGCCAACTAGAGGCTTGAAAATATCTTAGACGAAGCTGAGAAAGCTGAGAAAGCTGAGAAAGAAAGATCAGAGACTCCCTTTCAAGGACATTGCAACGTGATAAGATAGAGGGAAGAGCACGGGAGAGTGTTGTTGCAGGTGTTCTTCTGGATTTCTATCAACAATTGAAGCTTGGTTTTGAAGTCTGTGGAGAAGAGAGTTATAATAAGAGCCTTGGATGATTAAATAAAGTGCAGTGTGTCCTTTTAATTTTTTTAAGTTTTGCTACCCCTCCTTACCAGCTTTACTGTGCTCCTTTTTTTTTTTTTTAAACCCTTTATTTTTGTAATATTTCCATTTTTGCTTTTTATTTTAAAGGGAAAGCCTCAAAAATTTTCCTTTTTTTCCCACTTTCTTCTCTGGGATTTTTTGGTTTTTCCATCCATACTTTTGGTTCATTTTTATGTTTTTATTTTTTTATTTTTGAGACCTTTTAATTGGATTAAGGTGGTGAAGAACCTGAAGAATTTTTTTCTCTTTTTCTTTTTTTGTTCTTTTTTTTAAAAAAATGTTTCTTCCCTTCCTTTTTACTTAACTATTGATTTGATTAAGGCTCAGAAGAACCTGAAGAAATTTTCTCTCCTTTTTTTTTATTACTATTGCGCTTTTTTCCTTCTACCATTTTAATTTTTTTACCTTGGATTATAATTGGTTACTTCATAATTGGATTAAGGTTCAGAAGAACCTGAAGAAATTTTTTCTCCTTTTCTTTTTATTACTATTTGGATTTTTTCTCTATACCATTTTTATTTTTCATCTTGGATTATAATTGGCTACTTCATAATTGGATTAAGGTTCAGAAGAACCTGAAGATCTTCAATTGTTTAAAATGAGCAGGAAATTTATAGCTTCTGGCTCCTCAACTTCTACTTCCGCCTCCCCACCTGGAGGACAACGTTTAATCCAGACAATGTTAAAGCAAGACAAAGAACAAGAAAAAGTGACCCCATATGATTATGCAAGGAATCCAAGAACCTAAAACAAAATCAAACACTATTGAAAAGAGAATAGAGAAAAAGTGGAGAATATTCAACAAATGATGGTGAAGTATGATGAGAGATTCCAAAAAATTGAAGAAGAAGATAAACAAAGAGACAAAAAGATTGGAGACATTGATACCAGATTAACAGTGGTTGAACAAGATAAAAGTGGGATGCTGAAATGGGAGATGGACAGATCAGAATTTTATCTCAGATTTCAAAATATAGAGGAAGAAAAAGGACAAAATCTAGCTGAGATAATGATAGAAATATTGGCTGAAGCTTTGGAAATAACAGAAGAGAAGATGATGGATGGAGTAGATGAAGTATATCGAGTTTTTACAAGATATGCGATGAGAAATAACCTACCAAGAGAAGTTCATATCAGATTTACAAAAAAAGCCATTAAAACACAAATATTGCAAGTTGCAAGAGAGAAAACACTGAAATACAAGGGCAAGGAGATTGTGGTCTTAAAACAAATACCCAGAAAAGTGAGAGAGATAAGAAGAGAATACCAATTCTTAACTAAAATGTTACTGAAAAAAGAGGTGAATTATAGATGGCTAATTCCAGAAGGATTAATGTTTACATGGCAAGAACAGAGACACAGAATTGATTCAATTGAGAAAGCAGAATTATTCTACGCAGAATTTTTTGGGAGGAGAGAGGAAGAGGCAGAAAAAGAGGTCTCATTAATTGAATTCCAAGAGGACCAAATGGAGACTGAAAAAGAAGAAGGCGTGGTAGGTGGACAGGTGGAAACTAAAGAACAGCGTGAACCAAGATTTACGAGATCTACCAAACCTAACTACAAAGCATAATCATGGAAGAGAAGAAACTGATTACAATGAATATAAATGGACTTAATTCAGCTGCTAAAAGAAGGACATTTTTTCATAAATTAGAAAAATTAAAATTTGATATAATTTGTCTACAAGAAGTACATATTAAAAAACAATATAAACAATTGTTGGTCCAGCCAAAATTAGGGAAAATATTTACTTCTTTGACTCAATGTAAGAAAAGAGAAGTGGTTTTATATATTAAAGAGACCATCTCAGCAAAATTGAGTCATACTGATGAAGATGGAAGAGTATTAATGGTGGAAATAATGGACAATAATACGAAACCACTCCTGATTGCAATTTATGCTCCAAATGATAAACAAGAAGAATTTTATTAAAAAAACTACACATGAAAATAATTGAACTGGACTATGTTAATATAGTTATGATGGGAGATTTCAATGGAACTGTAGACAACAAATTGGACTATACAGCAACAACAACAAAGCAAAATAGAAAGACTCTCCCTAAATCCTTTTTTAAAATGATAGATGAAATAAACTTAAAAGATATATGGAGAGAAAGAAACGCTAAAGCTAAACAATATACTTTTTACTCAAATAGACGTTTATCATGGTCCAGAATAGATATGATTTGGATCTCAACAGAACTAATATCTAATATTCAAGAAACAAATATTGAAACAAGTACTTGGGCAGACCACAATCCAGTGACAATTAAATGGAAAGGACAAAAAAGAAGATCGAAATGGACGTTAAATAATACTATTTTAAAAGAAAAGGACTTCACACAATGGATGGAGAAAGAATTGGCTTTTTTTTTTAGAGAAAATAAAAAAGAAGATACCTCAATTGAGAATGTATGGGACACAATGAAGGCATATGCTAGAGCAGGGGTCCCCAACCGCTGGTCCGCGGACCGATACCGGTCCGCGGAACAACTCTTACTGGGCCGCTGGTTGCTGGGCGCCGCCATCTTTTTTTGGTAAAAAAGTGCTTCCGGTGAGCTTTTCTGGGTAGAAAGCTCACCGGAAGCACTTTTTCATCAAAAAAAGATGGCGGCGCCCAGTTGATGCCGGTACCGGGCCGCGGCGCCCAGCTGATGCCGGTACCGGGCCGCGGCATCAAAAAGGTTGGGGATCCCTGTGCTAGAGGCTTGATAATAGACTATACAAGGAAAAGGAACATCAGGAAAAGGCAAGCCACTAAAGTTTTAGAAGATGAATATAAAAGACTTGAAAAAGAGCTACAGAAAATGCCACAGAAAAAAGACATTAAGCTAAAATTGGACATAATTAAACACAAAATGGGTCAAATAGAGAAAGAAGAATTAGCACAGAAAATTAGAGGTGCTAAAAAGAATTATTTTGAAGATGCAAATAAACCAGGTAGATGGTTAGCATATAAATTGAGAAAGGAGAAAGAATCAAGGAAAATATTACAGTTAATAGAAGACCGAGGTCAAATTTGCCATGTTAATAAAGAGAAGAAGGAAATTATTCGAGACTTTTATGGGAAATTATATAAGCAAGAGAATATTGATGAAGAAAGAGTCAAACAGTATTTACAGAATGCTAACCTACCTAAGATACCTAAAGAGATTGAAAAAATGTTAGAAAGCAATATAACGATGGAGTTAACTGAAGCACTTAAAAAACAAAATAATGGAAAGGCACCAGGCCCAGATGAACTTCCAGCAGAATTTTATAAAACATTACAAGAATCGCTGAACCTTTCATTGCTAGAAGTCATGAATGAAGTTATGTTAAAGAAGAAGATACCTAAAACATGGTCAGAAGCCTATATTACACTTATTCCAAAAGAAGAGGCTGACCCATTGCAAATTAAGAATTATAGACCTATTTCTTTATTAAATGCAGATTATAAAATTTTCGCTTCAATACTGGCAGAAAGACTCAAAAAATATTTAAATAATTTTATTCATCCTGACCAAAATGGATTTCTGCCAAAGAGACAAATCAAAGATAACATGAGAGTAATTTTGGACACTTTGGAATATTATGAGGCACACCCCGAAAAACAAATGGCTTTGATATTTTTAGATGCACAAAAGGCATTTGATAATGTGAATTGGAGATTCATGTTATTATTATTGGAACAGATGGGTTTCGCCAGAACATTTATTCAAGCAATAGAAGCCATATATTACAAGCAAATGGCAAAGGTAATGATAGAGGGAGAATTGATAGATTCCATCAATATAAGAAAAAGTACAAGACAAGGATGCCCACTATCACCTTTGCTATTTGTATTAACTTTGGAAGTGTTAAACAGAAATATTAGAGATGAAAAGAGTATAAAAGGAATGAAAATTAAAAAGGAAGAATTTAAGCTGCAAGCCTTTGCGGATGACTTGACTTTTATTTTAGAACAGGGGTCCCCAACCTGTGGACCGGAACCGGTCTGTGGAACATTTCCTACTGGGCCGCCGGTTTGCTGGGCGCCGTCTTCTTGTTTGACGAGAAAGTGCTTCCAGGTGAGCTTTTCCGGTTGGAAAGCGGTGTTTGGGTCCTGAAGGAATCCTCGCGCCTTAGTTTCATCGAAGGGGAGGGGCTTCGAATGAAACTAAGGCATGAGGATTCTTTCAGCACCCAAGGCAAGGCGAGCCGAGCGACCGTCCCGAAGCCGTCCTGAAGCGAAGCCCATCGACAAAGGTACAAAGGAGGAGTTGAAGTTGGCGGGGAGAAGCGGGGGATGGCTGTCTGGCCGATCGCTCGGCTCTCCTTGCCTTGTCATGCGTGCTGATGCCGGTACCGGGCCGCGGATCATTTTGTGATGCCGGTACCGGGCTGTGGCACAAAAAAGGTTGGGGGCCACTGTTTTAGAAGACCCTTTAGAAACAGCACCAAAACTATTGGAAAAGATAGAGGCATATGGCAAGGTGGCTGGTTTGCAAATAAATAAAGATAAGACAAAGATCTTGACAAAGAATATGCTATTAAGACAAAAAGAAGAATTGGCAGACCTATTGAAAATTCAAGTCACGAATAAGGTTAAGTATTTGGGGATATATTTGACAGTAAGATGTAGTACATTAAAAGAGAACAATTACATTAAACTTAAACAACAGATAGCGTTAGACTTGACGAAATGGGAAAATCTACAATTGTCATTAATAGGGAGAATTTCAACAATCAAAATGAATATTTTACCCAGAATTTGTTTCAAACAATACTAATTAGGCTTGGAAAGGACTATTTTGAAGATTTAAATAAAATTGTACTGAAATATATATGGCAAGATAAGAAAGCGAGAATAAAGTTAAAACTCTTGCATGATGCTAGAATTAGAGGAGGATTTGGTTTGCCTAATTGGGAGTTGTACTACCAAGCTACAAACTTGATGTGGACTAAGGAATGGATAACATTAAGAAATACTAGATTGTTGACATTAGAAGGACATGATTTGTTGTTGGGGTGGCATGCTTTTCTATGGTATAAGGGAACTAAAACACAGGGCTATTTTAGAAGACATCATATACGGGAGTCTCTGTGGTTAAATTGGGAGAAGATTAAAAGACAATGCTATTTGAAAATTCCAGTCTGGTTATCGACTATTGAAGCATTTTCCTATCCTATAATATATAAGAAGGAACAAACAGTTAGATATGGGGAAATTTTGAATGAAAAGGGTGAACTTAAATCTATGCAAAAACTAGAGGAACAAGGTATAAAGATGAATTGGTTTTCATATGCGCAAATACATTCAAGGTATGATAAAGATTTTAAAACAGAAGGTTTTTATGATAAATTGACTGACTTAGATAAGATCTTGACAGGTACTGATGAAAAGGTGATTAAAAGATTATATGGATATTTATTAGAAATTAAACTAGAAGAAGAACAAGTTAAAGGAACTATGATTGCTTGGGGGAAGAATTTTGGATATGGGATTGATCTAGAGAAATGGCAAAAACTGTGGATTCAAAATTATAAAATGACAATGTCAACAGCAAATAAAGAAAATTTGTATAAGATGTTTTACAGGTGGCATTTCCCCCCGACAAGAATAGCAAGAATGTTCAAGAATAAATCTGAAAAATGTTGGAAATGTCATCAGATACCTGGCTCATATTACCACATGTGGTGGACTTGTACGGACACTAGAAAATACTGGACTAAAATCCACATGTGGTTGGAAAAATTGACAAAGAAACATATAGACTTGAAACCAGAGATATTTTTATTGGGAATTTTACCTGATACATACAGTAAAGATTTAAAATATTTGATTGTAAATGTATTAACAGCGGCTAGGATTGTATTTGCTAAAAATTGGAAAAATGAGAAAATACCATCACAGGAGGAAACTATTAAGAAAATATTGGAATGTGCGGAAATAAGTAGATTGACATTTGAAATGAGAGAACAAGAGGATAAACAATTTTACAAGATTTGGGACCTTTTCTATCAATGGTTAGATAATAAAATACAATAATAGAATATGTAGAATTTTAGAAAATAATGAATATATAAAGATGTATTTCTTTTTTTGTTATTATATTGATAAAGTGTCTTTAGGATAGATTTGGGAGGATTATATGAATTGTTATAAAATAAACTAAGTAAATTATAGTTATCTCGCAAAGTATGAATGAACAAAATTACAGTCAAATGATTGTTTAATAGTGATACTAGGGTATTCAATTTTTGATTGATAATATGAGTTATTATGCAATGTAACTGAAATTGAGACTATGAAATGGATGCACAAAAAATTTGTAAACCAACCAACACACTGCTTGTACACTTATGAAAGAAAGTTGGATGTTTTAATGTTTTGTTTGTTTTTGTTTGTCTTTAAAAACCAATAAAACTTGTAAAAAAAAAGGTTTGTAACGAATGCCGAAAAATACAAAAAAAGTTTATTTCAATATGTAAGGAATAAGAAGAAAGTCAAATGATAGGTCGACTAATGGGAGAAAATGGTAAGACAGTGGTGGGCACCAGGGAAAAAGAAGAACTGCTTAATTCCTTCTTTGCATCTGTCTTCACGCAAGAAGAAAAATAGTCTAACCTACAAAAAGCAGCATTGTAGGAAACAGGAGGAAAGAAGGTCAAAATAGGCAAAAAATGAGTAAAAGAACATTTCGGACTTCAGTAAGGCATTTGACAAAGTAAACCACAACCTACTCCTTGGTAAGATAGTTTGAATAAATAGTACTCCCACCCTATGGATTTGAAATTGGCTGATCAACTTCACTCTGTGTGACCTCAGTGGAACTGCATCTTCCTGGAGAGAAGGATGCAATTGGGTGTCTCAAGATTCTGTCTTGAGCCAGGGCTCTTTGGTATATTCATAAATGGACCAGAGGAGGGGATAGAAGGGTAGCTAATCAACTTTGAACATAACACTAAGTTGGAGGGAATTTCACTTTGGAAAATAGACTTAAGATTTAGAAGGATCTTGACAGATTAAAGCAATGAATCCTATCCAATAAGATGCAGTTCAGTACTAAGAAAAGCAAGGTCCTGCACTTAGGCAGAAAAAAACAAATGTGCAGGTATAGAATTGGCAATATCTGGTTCAACAGTGGTAACTGTGAGAGGGATCTGGATGTCCTAGTGGACCATCAAGTATGAGCCAGCAATGTGCTGCAACTACCCAAAAAAAGCCAATACCATTCTAGGCAACATCAATAACATCAAGATCACAAGAAGTGATAGTACTGCTCTAATACTGCGCTACTAAGGCCACACTTGGAATATCACACACGTCACCCTAATTCTTAACAAAAGACGCTGAGATCCTAGAAAGAGTGCAGAGAAGAGCAACAAAGACAATAAAGGAACTGGAGGCTAAACCATATGATGATAGTTAGGGGAATTAGACATGCCTAGCCTAATGAAGAGAAGGATTAGGGATGTTATGATAATTGTCTTCCAGTACTTGAGGGGCAGTCACAGAGATGAGGGAGGGGTGCTTTGACTTATTCTCCAAATCAAATAAATTTAAATTGAAAAAAATGAAGTAGGTGTTGGATTCTCGGGAAGCAGTGAGAAAATTGCTGGTGGAAGATCCTGAAACTGTTTGCTTGGCATTTCAAAGAGAAGCCACTCATTCTGGAATACTTTATGTATGTTAGTTATGAAGCAAACAGAATAAATGTGGTGCACACAACTGATTTATACATAACAATGTAAAGACTCCCAGCTGCTTCTTTCACATTTTCATTATCCCATCCCACTTCATCTCCTCAGTTAAGTGTATATAATCCAAGCCCTGTTTCCTTTGTAGATTAATATCAGAGAGGTTTTTTTCCTTGCTGAACTTTCAGTCACTAAAATTGGCAAGTTTAGCCACCAGCCACTTCTCTATGGTCTTTGCTTCCTATGCCTCTTCCGCATGGGTAGATTCAGAATACAAAGCAGCTAGTGTGGAAGAAACCGTCAGGGTTGAAGGGCAAAGAACAAGCAGCTTTATGCACAACCCTCATATTAATCTTGAACATAATAAACTTCTCTGATGGAATACTAACAAGAGAAAGTTATGGCCCTCCAGATGTTGCTGAAACCACATGTTCCAGCATCTCCTAACACTAGCCAACCTTTTATGTGTTGTAATTGAATTACATATAGAAGAGCACATGGATTCCTCTTTCTTGCCATAGTGCAGCCTTTCCCAGTCTAGCATTTCCAGATGTTGCTGAACTTTGTTCTTAACATTTCTGATGCTAACTGGAAACAATGAGAATTGTGATCTGGTAGTATGTAAGAAGTCTCAACAGATGGCAGCACTTGCTTAGTCTTGTTTGGGCTTGCAAATTATAAGAATTCTTACTTCTTTAGACTTATGGAGATTCTCAGTCATCCGGGTCATGATTGTCTCAAAGGAGATTTTTCAAAAGACAACTGGACTTTTGTTTTTCCTTGAAGACATTTCACTTCTCATCCAAGAAACTTCATCTCATCTCATCCAAGTTGTTATGAACTAATAAAAACTATTTAATAAAAACTTGTCAACCTTACGAGAAAAGCAGGCTCGTAATCCTGCACCTTGATTGGCCCATGAATAGCGAGCAGGGATTGGTCGTTATGGAGCAGCCTGATTGGCTATTAGTTAACATCTCTCATTGGGTACAATTTAAACGCGGGAACGCAATCCATTGGTTAACGGGTCAGCTGCCTGCTCTATAAAAGAGCTGCTGCTGCCCAGGGTTTTTGCTCTGTTCTTATTCATAAATAAAGAGTTGAAGTTCACTAGTTCTCTGCCTCATCTCCGTTCCTTGCGCCCATGCTCAGTATTTAACACAAGTCACCTCAGGTTCTCAGAAAGAGTGCTAATGAGCAGATGATTGCAAAGAAATAGGATCCTTCCATCCACCCCATCTTGTGAGAACTAATCTTTCATCCCCTCATCCTCCTGCCAGAACTGATGAAATTTCTTGAATAAGAAGTGAAATGTCTTCAAGGAAAACCAAGTCCAGTTGCCTTTCGAAAAAGCACTTTTGAGTCTTACCTTCTTTATCATATCTGATGGTGAGCTTCAGAAAACCGTCTTTTAATAAATGTAGTTAATTAGAAAAGATGCTTTCTCACTCCTGGTTTCTTTGCCACCAAGAGGATCTTTGACAATCCTAGGTCAGACTAGGTCATGGGCTAATCAGGAAGTTGAAACATCTTCTGGAGAATGGCAATAGAAAACCATTCTTAATGTTGACAAGAAAACTATGTCCTCTGCATTACCAGTTACTTTCAAAACTTAATCTTGACTTAGTACCTAGGAATTAACACTTGGGAAAGGTTACTGCATGGAAGTTAGGAACATGGGTTGAGACTTGCACACAAAGCAATCCATTCCAGTGAGGAGTTTAACATGGCACCTCATGGCAATGAACTCTGAGGATCTGAAAAAACGAATTGTTGCTCTACATAAAGTTGGCCTAAAACATTGTAATTGATCACATTTTTGACAGTTTATGTAAAGTGATAAAGCTAGCTTGGTGTATTGGTTAGAAACCATGTTAGAAACTGGGAGACCAGGAATTCTAGTCCCACTGTAGGCAGGAAGCCACAGTATTCCACAGGGTGTTTTATAGATCAGATAGATACAACAGCCACACTTGAATAGCTAGTTCTTTTCAATGCTTAAAAAAAATTCCCATTAAACACATGGTTAAATGTGCTTAAATGTAGGGCCCAATGCTAGAACAAATTCCCATGGAAAAGACTAATTTATATCATTTTTCAAGAGAGGATTGGAATTAGACATCCTTCAAAGAAAGGATGCTTTAGGCCAAATCTACTTGAACGTTTCAGACATTTTGCAACATTGAATCAATTAAAATTGCTAAATGAAATCCGGTCAGTGCTTCCAAATAGGATACTAATTGGACATTTTATTTATTTTTAAAAGTTTCATCTATGCAAGCCTAGGATGTTCTTATTAAAGGGGGAGGTCTTTCCCCCCCAGATTATAACTCTTTTCTGGTTCATTAAATTAAACCAGACTTTCTAGCATTCATGGGACCAGCCTGTTTATTTTAAAACAAAGTGGTCTCTCCTGAGAACTTATAAATAAGTTTTCTCTTCCTCCATCCTACCTTATGTGAGAAACTTCCTCAAAAGTTTTAATAAGGCCCTTGGTGCTGTCACATAAAGTATACTTTTTAAGGGAACATCTTGCTAATAAGCTCTGTTACATCAATTCTCTGGATAGACAATTATTATTTTTAATGAGAAGACAAGAAAGTTGCATGTTCTATGGTGTATTGACGTGGTTGAGTAGCTATATTTATATAGTAATTGTATTAAAAACACTAAAAAAGATAAAATTAATACAACAATAAAAAAAGAAAAAACAGAAAGCCCAGGAAAGAAAAAAGGAAGAAAAATACAAAAAAAATATAGTAAATAAATATGTACTGGTATATGTTTTATTTACTTTTTTTTCTATTTTTCTTCCTTTTTTTCCTTTCTGTTTTTTTTTTCTTTTCTTTTTTTAGTGTTGTATTAATTTTATCTTTTTATTGTAATTTTAATATGACTACTATAAAAGAACTATCAACCACTTTCAAATCTGCAAGGATGATGTCAGGAAAGCTAAGGTTAGAATGAATTAAGATTTGTAACAAATGTGAGGGCGGAGCTGACGTCGCGACGATACGATATCTTTGCCTCTGGACGGTCCCAACGGACCTAAACCATCCCGAAGAGACGGTGATAGTGAAGGGCGCATCCTGTAGATCCCAGGGATACTGCAAAGTCCCTGGTCGATCCAGGAGAAGCCCTTCTTGCTGGCAGCAGAGAGGCAGCCATTAAAGCTGCTGAAGTTGGGACAGCTCCGGAACGGAAGAGACTGGAAAGAGAAAGTGTGTCGGTTTGGTGAGAACTTTTTTTTTTATCATTATTCTAAGACTTAAAGGGACACCCTAAGGAAAAGAAAAAATCTGTAAAAGTGCAGTAATAAATTAGTTTCTATAGTTTCGGTACATACCAGGCCTCAAGGCCTCTAGGCCTCACGTAGGCTGAAAGCGTACCAGGAACAGAGATCACCAATCAACAAACACGTCATCATGGGCGGATAACTGTAATGCAGGCGCTGATTTGTTACCTTGCACCTTTCACACTACCATGCACTGTAATTGGATGTTACTATGTGTGCACTAATATTCCTTCTCATGTAACTTAATGATTGGATAGAATTCACTGCTTGTGACGTATCACTGTGTGTTTTTTAATAAAAGAGTTTCCCGAACTTGTGATCGGGGCAGCTCATCCAAGATAGAACCTGCGTTGGTGTCTTTCTTGATGCATTCGACCACCCAGTGGGCAGCCTTCCAAATGCGGAGCAAAGCCGCATCTGGTGACCCCAACGTGATCCATTAAAAGAAATGGGTGCGTTTTCGACTGCTTATCTCACCCGGCCGGACGAGCCAGTTGCAACTCAGGGACGCCGTCTCGTGTCATGGATCCCTCCCCAGGAATCTTCTGCAAAGAAGACATCCTCCCTTCAGGTGAGTATGGGCAGAAAGTTCTCCAAAAAGCAGATAGCATATTTGCAGGAATTAGGAGAACTAACGAAGAGCTTAATTCGTATTCTTAGGAATCAGGGCAAAAAGCTCCCGGTTCCAACTAAAAAGGACCTTATCACCCTTTTGACTTACATTTACACACAATGCCCGGCTTATCCGGAGAAAGGGTCCTTGAAAGTCTCCACATGGCAACGTTTGGGTGACTGTTTTCATGATAACCCCAGGGCTCTGCCAAAGATTCTGACCACATGGAGAATAGTCCTGGAATGTTTAAAAATCCATGGTTTAGCACTGACCAAAGCCCCCCCCCGGGTCCTCCTCCTTATACAGCTGAAACCAAAACAAAAGATGCTTTCCCGTTAGAAGCTTCCTCCTCCACAGCTTCTAAACCCATAAATCCTCCTAACTCAAATTCAGCGGAGGATCAAACACCCATGGGAGCGATCGCGCAAGCAGGGAGGGCTCTCTTACCCTGGAGGAGCTCTCTCTCTCTGTCCTGTTGAATATATAGGGGGATGGAGCCGGAAATATGGTGCCTAGACTTGAACCTTTACCCATGAAATTAATCAGAGTTTTAAAACAAGCCGTGGCCATGTACGGCATCCAGGCACCATATGTCAGAGGCTTCATTAACAACATCAGCCTTATGCTGAGTTTGTAAAGGAACTTCAGAAGGCCATTCAGAGGCAAATCTCAAATGAAGAAGCCCGTAAAGAGCTTCTGTTAAAACTGGCTGTTGAAAATGCAAATGAGGATTGCAAGAGGATTCTGCAGCCTCTTATCTGCCCGAGGGGGGGCTTCCCTCTCGGACTATATGTTTGAAAGTAAACAAGAAAGCAGCAAGGAAAAAAGAAATGGGAGGGCGATCCTTAGTGGGCTGGCCTTTCCAGAGAACACAGATTGATTTCACCGAAGTACTAACTCCATACGCATATCTGGGCTATAAAATGCTTTCAGCTACTGCCTATCCTTCACTTCCCTCTCTGTCTCTACCTTCTCAACCCACTCTGGTTCAACTTCAGCAATATCTGGGTACCATAAACTGGGCCCGACCTTTCCTGTCTTTAACCACTGATATTCTTTCTGCATTGTTTGAAGCCCTTACTTGGGGGAAAAAGCCTGCTGACATAATATCCTTGCAGCAACCTCAGCTTCAAGCAATAACTCAAATAGAAGAAAATATCCGAAAGGTATGGGTAGATAGAGCTGCTGCCAATACTCCTCTAGATGTGGTCATTTTAACCACCCCGAGGCTTATGACCGCAGCAGTAACTCAAAAAGACCAAAAACTCCACATCATAGAGTGGATCCATCTTTCCCATACGCCACGATGCTCTATCACTTCCAAATCAGCTCAATTGGCTCAATTGATCATAAAAGGTAGGAGCCGTGCAAAATTACTTATGGGAATAGATGTCTCCACACTTTATATCCCTTTTTCGCTACAAATATGGGAATCTCTATTCCAAAACTCCCAGGAAATTCAGTTTGCCTTAGCCGACTGGCCTGGACTAGTTTCCTGCCACCCGCCCGCTGATCCACGTTTTCAAATCATTCGGACAATACCCATTTCTTTCTCCTCTCCCATCAGCAAAGGACCTTTGGTCGACGCCTTGACTATATTTGCTGATGGCAGTAGGGAAAGAGGAGCATGCGCTTGGCAAAGTAATGCGGTGTGGCACACTAAAACCACCCCTGTGCAGACATCACCACAAAGGGCTGAGCTTGCTGCAACCATATTAGTCCTCAAGAATTTTAATGAACCCCTCAACTTGATCTTAGACAGCCTATATGTTACTCAAATAATCTCTACTATTCATGACTCTTACCTCTCTCCCGCTATTGATAAAAATCTTCTCTCTCTTTTTGTTACATTGCAACACCTTGTTGCACAGCGCCAGCACCCGCTCTTTGTAGCACACATTCGAGCCACCAACCCTTCCCAGGAATCCTCCAGGAAGGCAATGATGTGGCTGATCAAGCGGCTGCAGGCATCATGACATCACACACATTGACTCCTTGGGAGAGCCATTCTTATTTCCATCAAAACACCAAAGCTCTCATGAAACATTTCAACCTCACTATGGCCGAAGCTTCAGCCATTAGGCAACAATGCCCCACCTGTAGTCAACAAGCCCATTCCATTCCCTTAGGGGTAAATCCCCGCGGGTTGAAAGCCTGCGAAATACGGCAAATGGACGTTACTCAGTTTCCTCCATTTGCCCCCTGGAAGTATCTGCATGTCACAATTGATACTTATTCAGGGTTCATAATGGCAACCCCGCAAAGAGGAGAAGCCTCCAAACATGTCATCAATCATTGCATTCGCACTTTTGCATCGTTGGGACGCCCAAATGAAATAAAAACAGATAATGGTCCTGCATACACTAGCACAGCCATGTCAGAATTTTGCACTAAATGGCAAATTACCCACAAATTTGGGATCCCTTATAACAGTCAGGGACAAGCCCTGGTAGAGAGAGCTAACTTAACGCTAAAAACAGCGTTAGAACGACATTTGATCAAAGGGAAAAGAACCCCTAGCCTCCCGGCGATGCAAGACACTCTTAATCTCTGTCTTTATACTCTCAACTTCCTCAATCTTTCCGGCACCCCTGCTATGACGGCAGCGGAGCGACATTTTTCCTCCCCCCCTTCCCCTGATTCTCCCAAACCACAGGTATACTACCGCCAACTGCCAGACCCTATTTGGAAGGGCCCTGCTGGTCTCCTCACCTGGGGTCGCGGCTACGCAGCTATCCAGCTTCCAGATCGTGTCCTGTGGGTTCCTGGACGACACGTCAGACCATACCACCCCAAGGTAGAAAAATCACCACCTGCAGAAAAATCACCACCTGCAGACATATCATCATGATTCGTCTCATTGCCTTGCTGACCCTCTTCCTCCTTCTTGCTGCACATGCCTCCAAGGTCTCCATTCCATCTCGAGTGACGTACTTTACGCCAGGTACTCCCCTCCTGCTGACCTGCACTGCATCTGGGGACATTTTTCCCCCTTATCTCAGATGGTCGACACTCCCTCAGCCATGGCTCCACATCTCTAGCAATGCCTCTTTCCAGATCAACACCTTTGAACGCCCTCCTCGGACTACACTCCTCATACTTCGTCCTACTGCCACTGCCTATTATTGCTCTGGTCGACGCCTCTATGATTCAATACGTAACATCTATGACTCATGGACAGTCCTCAGACCCCGTTCACCCCAGCATCATCACAGACAACTCACGAATCAGCCTGACATTCATGCTCAGCCCCCCCCCCCCTC
>NW_020718295.1:0-22375 GCF_900518725.1 Notechis scutatus
CAACTATGATCAGCAACAGTAAATAGGAACGGCAACACTCTCCAGAATAACAGATCAACCCAGGTTTCTGGCTCCATCTTATGGCCGTTTGAAGAACCACACCCAATTACCATTTTAGCATTCCCTTAAAGAGACAGTATTAAAATGTCTATCCTGCTTTATATATTTTGCAACCCAACTGTTAGGTGACTTACATTCCTAACATGCTCCCCTTTGGGTAGGACAATATATACAACCTTACATTCTAAGTCCATAATCCTCACAGCAAGCCCTATGCTTTACAGAGCCTGGGGCTTTTGTAAAATGATCTGCAATGTTATTTTCTAACGTACAGTATTCCAGCTTAATCATCTTACTTTGAACACATTGTCTCACATTTAAATATCTTAAATCTGTGTGTTTTGATCTTGTCTTAACAGCAAGATTTGAAGCCATCTACATTGCTGATTGATTGTCTTCATAAACAACAATAGAATATGTTACATCAATTCCCATATCAATTAATAGTTGCTTATAATAAACTAAATCTGTACATAATAAAGATAAACATGAGAATTCAGCCTCCATTGTTGACAAACTTAGATGTTTCTGTTGAATAGACCTCCATCCAATCAACACCTTTCCCAATAATACCGTGTTTCTCATATAATTAGGCCGGGTCTTATTTATTTTTTTTGAGCCCCGAAAAAATGGCTAGGCTGTCTTTTCAGGGGTGACTTAATTCCCCCCCTTGCATCTTCAGGCGGGCGGTGACGGCTTGGATGTTGACCTCGGCGTTGGTGGGGCACTTCGTATCAGGGTCAATGCAGGCAGCACCATATCCGGGTGTGCAACAAAAGTACTTCCTAACGGCAAGCCCCCCCACTATTCCCCCCATTTTGCAAGTTTTAATATAGGCCTTAATTTGGGGGGAGGGGCTTAATTTCATTTCATGCCTATAAAACATGCTGGGACTTCCTATTGGGGGAGGCCGTATTGTTGGAGCAACAGGGTACTACAGTACCTGACAGATTTATGTGTATTTATGTCTGTTGCAAAACTTGCATTGGAATATGCAGTAAAACGTAGTTCATCTTAAGGCTCCAAATACAATGCATAATGCGTTGTTTGTTTCAAACATCTTAACACACGCTTAGCAGCTTGCCAGTGCCTGTCAGTCATCTCAGTATTAAACCTGGCTAATTGGTTAACACTGTAAGTTATATCTGGCCTTGACTAATTACTGAGATAAGATAAACTACCAATCAAGGACTGATAAATGTTCTTATCAAAAATAGGACTTTGAACATCACTATGGCTAAACTCCTGGCTCATCGGTGTTTTAGCCGGTTTACAAAGTTCCATTTTAAAACTTTTTAGTAATTGGTTAATTTTATCTGCCTGTGAGATTTTGTATTCTCCCCTAGTTCTATCTATCTTTAAACCAAGATATTGTTTAATTTCTCCTAACTGTTTTATCTTAAATTTCTTCTCTAACAGTGAGATTATTTTAGTAGCTTCTTGTTCAGTTTTGGTGATTAATGCTATGTCATCAGTAAACAATAGCAACAATGAAACTACACCATCACTTTCCTTTTTAAACAAACATGGATCACCCATGCCAGCTACAAAACCTATCTTAGTTAATTCCTTAACTATACATTGGTTCCACTCATATCCTGATTGCTTCAAGCCATAAAGACTCTTTTTCAATCTCCAGCAATCAGTTGTATTATCATTTTTTATACCTAAAGGTTTCTTCAAATGTATAGTGTGTAGCAACAGTGCATGCAGATATGCTGTCTCTACATCTAAATGATTTACAATGTATTCCTCCTTAGCTGCCCACACTAATGCTGCTCTTAATGTAGTAGCCTTCAGACTAGGTGCAAACACCTCATTGTAGTCATTTGCTGTCTGATTGGACCCTTACTACTAACCTGGCTTTATGGGTAACAGTCCCATCTACACCCGTCTTTAGCTTATAAATCCATTTATACCCTATGGCTTGTTCACCTGGTGGTAACCTGAAATATACCTCCAGTTTTTGTAAGGATTTCAGTTCCTTATCCATTGCTTCATGCCAAGCAGCCTGATCCTTAGCAGGATACAGTTTTAGTTCATTATAGTTATTTGGAACTGTATTCACTTGGAATACAACACTAGCCTGATATCTATCAGGTGGTTATGTTACTCAGGTTGAATGTCTTGGTAATACAGGGCTAACTGGTGGACTCACTTGTTCCACCTGCTCCTGTTCTTCTACCTCCTCCTGTGCCTGTTTTCCTACTTTCTCCTGTGCCTGTTCTTCTTCTTTAATGGCTATTTGTGGTTTACTTAATTCATCTTTAGGGACTATTTGGGTGTCAATAATAATATCATTGCTGGATTTCTGTTCCAGTTTATCCCACCCAACATGCTCAAGAAATTTTGCACTAGCGCTACAATAAACATGAGCTGTGCCTGGATCCCAAAATCTAAACGATCTATGGTTGGCTTTGTAACCTACAAAAAATAATTTCTTAGCCCTATGTTGCCCTTTCATTCTTACTTGTGAGGGAATATGCACCCATGCTGGTGCTCCAAATGTGTGTAAATAACTTAAATTTGATTTTCTGCCATGCCAATGAGTGAATGGCAATTCACCAGTTGTTGTGTTAAACACATTGTTTAACACATGGTTACTACACATTATGGCCTCAACCCACAGTGTTTCAGGCAAACCTGAATCAGATAACATAGTGCAAGCCATGGCTTGTAACGTTTGTCCTCTTCATTCTATAAACGAGTTATGTTGTGGTCTGTAAGGTGCAGAACGTTTATGCTCGACACCAGTCAATTTCAACATAGTTTGGAATATCTTGTTAACAAACTCAGTCCCATTATCAGTAACTAAAGTAATTACTTTACTCCTCATTTTTCTCTCAGCAAATCTTCACCAGTTAAAGAAATGTTGGAATGTTTCTGTTTTGTTTTTCATGAGATAGCAGAAATCGTACCGTGAGTAATGGTCCATTATACTCAAAACATAGCAGGTATCTCCCAAACTAGGTTTCTTAGGACCAATTATGTCAGCAAAAACAACCTCTAAAGGTTCTTTGGTCTTAAACCCATTTAATCTGTTTGCTGGAGTAACCTTGCTTTTATCTTGGCTACAGGCATTACAGTTTAAGTACTTGCTACAAGGTTTTAATTTTACTCCCTCTGACAATTCAACAGTTTGTTTCAATATTTTGAAATTAATGTGCCCCAGACGTCTATGCAGTAAATGTATACATTCATCATTAACATTGTTATAAACTGAGTTAGCCATCTGCAACTGGTCATCATGTATCACATATAAATCATTCTCTAAATTAGCAGTAACACTTTTACCCTCTTTCTCTATTATACAGTTATCTCCCCTAAAGGTTACTACATAACCAATATTAACTAAAGCCCTTACTGATAACAAATTAAATTTCAGTTTAGGTACATATAACATAGGTAAATGCTCATTTACACATGAACAATATGCAGTACCTTCACCTGATGTTTTCATCTTCCATCTATTTGCCAATGATACATGTTGCTTACTTGTGGACATCTTTACAAACCTCTCTCTATCTTTAGTAATGCATTGTGATGCTCCACTATCAACAACCCACAAATCATGGTTTACAGTTGAATTTCTAGACATAGGTAAACTAACATTCTTCTTAGCCTTCTGGTGATTACCAGTATTCTGTTGTTTTCCCTTCTTAAAGAATCTAGCTATATGTCCTCTAGCCCCACAAGAAAAACATTTCCTAACAGTATAGGCAGTTGAAGACAAATCCTCTTCTTGTGGTTGTTCCTTCCTCAGTTGGTCCCTATCCAGTTGTCTTCTTGCTTCTCCTAACAACTTTCCGATTATGTCAGTCAATGTCAGTTTATCTCTGGGCAGGACTTCCAATAAAGATTCGTAATCATCATAATGTTCATCCAATGAGGAAAGAATGAGGAAACTTGATGCAGCTCTGAAAATATCAGTTCCTTTTCATATAGCTCTTGAAAAGTTCTTTTCATGAAGTTCAAATGAGCTAACATATCTCCACCTTTCAGAAGACGTGCTCTAAACAGTTTAAGATTTATATGTGCACCTACACTGTCATGAATATAAATCCTCTTCAATTTCTCCCAACACTTAGCAGCCTACTCTTCTCCACGAATATGGACTAGCTGCTGGTCACTCAGTGTTAGTCCAATTATACAAAGAGCTCGTTCATTGTTCTGTTTAAAGTCAGCAAGTTTCTTGGCATCATCCTCATTTTCTGGATTCCAAGCATTTACATCCGGTGGATCTT
Source organism: Notechis scutatus (assembly GCF_900518725.1). The sequence continues at coordinate 4,305 of NW_020718295.1, forward strand.
GACATACAGTCCATAACCCTTCTCTACGCAGAAGTGGACTGCACTTCATAGACCAGGAAACATAGTTTCTTCCATCCAACTGGGTTATCAGTGATAGACTTGTTGAAGTGTCTTGTGCCATCTTTACCAGGACAGTAAACCACAATTAAACAGTAAACAGCTGTCTGTATACAGTACTGTGCATTCACACCAACTCTCAGTTATGTGAGCCTGGTATAGCCTGGGCCCATAACCAGTGTTGAGGTAATTCCCCGTTAGGAGAATAAGCGCACACAGGGAGACGTAGTGAGAGTGGTGAAGAATAACACACAACCAGCACACAAATACACTGTATAGTAAAATGTAGGTTTTTACTTCCAGTAAATGGTTAAGCAAAGTTCAAATAAGCAGTCCAAGTCATTCACGGTTAAAGCAGTCAGTTTTCAGTCCAGGGATAATCCAAATATCAACGTCCAGAATCAAAAACAGTTCAGTAACAGACTTATATAAAATCCAACTATGATCAGCAACAGTAAATAGGAACGGCAACACTCTCCAGAACAACAGAACAACCCAGGTTTCTGGCTCCATCTTATGGCCGTTTGAGGAACCACACCCAATTACCATTTTAGCATTCCCTTAAAGAGACAGTATTAAAATGTCTATCCTGCTTTATATATTTTCCAATCCAACTGTTAGGTGACTTACATTCCTAACAGGATTCTGACAACCAATCAAGTTACATTTCTTGCAACAGGAACAGGATGCAAGTTCAAAACCCAACAGAGGGTATAAATATATCTTATTCTCCACTCCATGTGGTCAGCTACCCAGAATCTGCTTCACCATTGAACCATCTTTCCAATCAGCCTCCATGTTTCCAGTGTTTTTTCCCCATATGGAACTGAACCCAGAAAGATATTTCTTCCAACAATGGTATGGTAATATATTTTTACATGACTTTGCAATGTCAATGTAATGAGTTCTTGATTACCAACAACACATTAAAATAATATTTCATTGTTTCTTTAAAAACCAAAGATCAGATTTGGAAAGAGATTATGTTCTAAATGGGATCATAATGGATTAAGGCATGGTCAATTCAGTAATTTAATACCTGGTTAAAAGCTGGATTCCAGACAATCACTTCTTCATCAATGAACGATTCTTTCCCTTTTGGAGCCTGTAAATCTATCTTTCCAACTCTGACTCTCTGAAAGGATCTGTTTGGAAAAGTGATCAAGTTGGTGATGTCGAATCCACCTGTTGCTTCTCCTTTCTCATTCAGGAACACTCTCTCCCCAGCTGAATTGTTAAAAGAAATCCCTTGAAGAAATGAATGGAGCTACTTGAAAGGGAATGAAAGAGAAAAGAAATTGAAAGGCTAATAGTAGAGAAAAGAACATCATGCCCAAGTTTAATTTACTCATTGTTACTGTTACTATAACTATTATTAAATATGTATGCTTAGAAATTTAATAATAGATATTGCATGGAGTTATATATTTCCACTCTAATATAATTTGAAAATATTTTAAGGAAAAGTAAGACTGAATTTAAGCAGAATAAAAATTAGGCTTTGGGAATTATGTAACTTCCTTCAATTATGATTTGGGTTCCCTACTTAAACAATGAATTCAACTAGCCCATATCTAATCTTTCTCATTAATACAAAGCTATTTTGAAGTTTGAGGTCTGACTAATTTCCTTTAACCAATTTTTAGAATCTGAGACTCAAGCATTCTTTGATAGCTAAAAAAGCTAATGCAATCCTAAATTGTATTAATTTGATCTTGTATTAATCAAGATCAAGGGAGGTATTAATACCACTCTATGAAGCCTTAGTAAGACCACACCTAGAGTACTGCATCCAGTTTTGTTCACCACATTATAAAAAAGATGTTGAGACTCTAGAAAAATTACAGAGAAGATCAACCAGGATGATTAGGGGACTGGAGGCTGAAACATACAACGAACGGTTGCAGGAACTGGGCCTGGCTAGTCTAGTGAAGAGAAGGACCAGGGGAGACATGATAGCGGTCTTCCAATATTTGAGGGGCTACCACAGGGAGGGAGGGGTCAAGCTATTTTCTAAAGTGCCTGTAGGCCAGACAAGGAATAAAGGATGGAAACTGAACAAGGATAGATTTAACCTGGAAATAAGGAGAAACTTTCTGACAGTGAGAACAATCAACCAATGGAACAGCTTGCCCTCGGAAGTTGTGGGAGTGCCATCACTTGAGATTTTCAAGAAGAGATTGGACTGCCATCTGTCAGAAATGGTGTATGGTCTCCTGCTTGGGCAGGGGGTTGGACTAGATGACCTACAAGATCTCTTCCAACTCTAATTATCTGTTAAATCTGATAGATGGATGTGAGGAAGAGATTATTACAAACATAGGTTTGTTTGATACTATTGATGCCACATGTAAAAAGGACCATTTTTATTTTATTCCTGTAAAACTCTGATAGAGACAGAAAGCTTTGCTTGTCACCCATGGAAATTTCATGAGCCACAGAGAAAGTTCAAAGAGAATTGATTATTTTTGGAAGAGACAATTAAAAGTAATTTAAATTATCATTTTAACTATCTCTTATTGTGCAAACTAGGATGATTTACTAAATAACTTCTGCCAACATCTAAACCAGGGGTCTGCAATCTTAAACACCCAAAGAGCCATTTGGACCTGTTTCCCACAGAAAAGAAAACACTGGGAGCCAATAATTAAACAACTGGTGGGCAAAGCCAACTCAATATCACTCACTCCCACCCAGTCACCTTCTGCTCTGGAATATGGAGCGAGTTTCCATCCCCTGCCATCACCCTTACATCTTCAAGCCAGGTGAGGAGTGATGGGGAGAGGAGGGGTCAACAGGGAGCTACAGCAGAGGGCTGAAAGAGCCGCATGTGACTCCAGAGCCACAGGTTGCAGACCCCTGATCTAAACCATAATTTATACAGTCACTTCTTGCTGATCAGTATAACAATATAACAGAATGATGAAAGAAAAAATTTTTACGTGTCTATTTTAGACAGAACTGTATAACAGGGTTGGAAGACATTTTTGGAGGTCTTCTAATCTAGCCAAATACCCTGAGGAGACCCTATGCCATTTCAGACAAATAGCTACTTTTCTCTGGGGGGAAAAAAACTACAATGTTGGAGCATCCACAACTTCTGCAGACAGCTTGTTCCATTAACAAATTGTTAATTGTTTCACCATAAGGAAATTCTTCCTCATTTCTACTTTGTTTCTCATGCCTGTTCCCAAATACAGAAAATATTAAGATTTTCCAAAATGATAGATATACATCAAAATGCTCATTGAACTAAAATAAATGTACAATGAAGAGAGAATACCTGCCAAGACTGCAGTTCTGGAAGCTCAGGATTTTTACTCATCGTAGTTTTCTTTTTATTGAACATGTGTAGAGCCTGCAAAGCATGGGCCACAGCATAAACAGCATTGTAGACACTGTAACTTTGGCCAGTCATTTCCATTTCAAACACAGGTGCAGGAAGATCCTCTAGCTTCATCTCCTCAGTGCATTTCCTACTGTGTATGTCTTCTAACTCTGGCTTTGGAAATGAACAATCAAAGGATTGTTCCCAGACATTTTGCCGAAACCCATCTCTGTAGTCTGAAAGAGGATTTATGGTCTGAAGAAATTCCCTGAAACCTACAACTTCTGTCGAATGAACACTGAAGGAAATAGCCCCATGGAACATCTTAAGATCTAGTGTGATTTGAATTCCTGATAATACAAAATCAATCTGTGCAGTCATGATCCACACCTTTCTAAGTAATGCAGTTTCCTTGCTTTCTGGGTCTACCATAAATGTGACAAATCTCAGCCATATAATTATCCAGGCTTCTCCATAGACCAGAAATGCTTTGGCTTTGCTATTCATCATATTAATGGAGACAAGTGAGATTGTTTGATAAAGTTGTGGGAAGTTTTCCATGGGAAGTTGTTGAGCAAGCCTTTCTATAAATGCTGAGCAGATTCCATTCTGTGAAAGTAAGGGCTGCATTTTTTGTAAAAAAAATTCTCCATTGTTATTATCAACAGAAAATATCCCAATCCACGTCCACCTGAAATGATGAAGCAGTTGGACAATCCCAATGTACTGATGGTCCTCTTTGGGGACCATGAAATAAAATGAAGAGAGCTGCCTGGTCTGAAATTCCTCTTGGGCTAATGAGCCATATGTCAGCTGAAAGAAAATCCAGTAGTATTCTATTGAGTCTTTAGATTTAATTTTCCTATCTTGGTTTGATATAAAATATATCCAAGGAACATTTTCCCCTAGCATTATTTTAAGAATATAGTAACAGTTTCTAGAAGACTTCCAAGGTTCCTTCCAATTCTCTTATACTGAGGATGTTCTCATTGCATGAAAATATTTCAAAAACATGAATCAATTATTTTAATAGACACCACTCAAATCTTCCCTCAGGTATGGATTGACGCTTGATACTCATTTCCTGGAACTGGCATTGTCGTTTCAGAAAAGAATGCCAAATATTAGACCTGAAGCCATGCATAACATCTTAACAGAAACCTAAACTTAACCTTTGTTGCCCATTACTTATTCCATACTAAGAATAAGATTAAAAACTATCTTCTTATCCCCCCAGAACTTACTTGTGGAATCTTGAAGAATCCTAGAATTTCAGCTATATAAGATGATGTGATAAAATCCAATCCCCCAACGATGGCCATTACATTTTTCTGGCTATCACATTTGTAGTTTGGGACAAATTCCTGGGATTTGAAAAGCAGGTCCAAGGTGGTGCGATAGGTCATCTTTGGGTTGAGGTAACTGTCATAGATGTGGAACCCAAGAGTGATGTTAGGTAAGATTTGGGAGTCTTCATTGATCTCCTTCACAGCAAAAGCCAAGCCAAGGATGTGCTGGTAGAACTTCATTATTACACTGCAAATGATTTTAAAAACCATTGAAAAGGAGGTTGACAATTATCATAAGGTGGCATCATTTCTATATTAATAACTGACATTTCTTTCTCCTATGAAAGTGGAAAAGTAATAGGTTTTCTAAAATGCTGAATAATTTGTTCAAAGTTCAATTTTGCCTTTTCTATAGTATTTGCACAATTTGCAAGAAATATCTGGTACAAGAAATAAAAATAATGCTTTTTTCATGGTATCACATTTATTTTCTAACCTTCCCCCCCCCCCAAGAAAAAGGAATATGAACAATTCCAGTATGTATAAGTTATTTATAGTATATATGTTTTGTTACAAGTGGCAATACATTTTTAAAAAAGAATATTACCTTAAGCTTACTAAATGTTCTTCAAAAGATGTATAGCACCAAAGTTTCATTTCTTATATGTCAAATACTTTACCATAACTAGAAACATTTGGAGGACAGAGAGACTTAGTTTAGATATAAAGCCTACATTTATGCTGAAAACCTTTGACTCTCATAAGAAATTTTGGAGGAAATTGATTAAGATTAGAAAAAGAAAAAATCTTACTTTGATACGTCATAAGATATTATACAAGGAGGTTCATCAAAATTAATTTCATGAAGGTTGTAAATTATGTGGGACACTATCCCACCAATGATGAGGTCTCCAGATTGATACCACTCATGTGGAACAAGGAAAGCATCACTTGCAGGGCAGCTCAGAGTCACTATTTTCTTCAAAAGAAAAATCAGGAGGAACAACATTTTCACTCTTGAAAATGTCTCTATTCCATCCTCTCCTATCATACTCTGGGGGGAAGTTTTTATTATTTCAATGGTTAACCGAGGGATCAATTCAAGGTTTATATCTGAGAGTGCACCTAAACAGAAAATCCACCATTGTCTATTTGAAGATCCCTGAGACTGCAAATTTGTGTCTTAATATTGTCAGGGTTTGAATATTCTGGCAGAGAATAATTGGGAGGCAACTTGCAGCAATGGCTCTGACTTGTAGCAAACACACAGCCATTATTATCCTCATGCCAATCCCCTTGTGTTCCAGTTATGTTTATTGTTCTTGAATTGAAATCGTCTTTTATGCGGTCTTTGATGTTTTGGCCCAATTTTTTTTTTTTGTTTTTGTTATTTGGAAATGGACAGGTGTCTGCAGCCTTAGATCTGACCGTGGGTTTCAAACCCCTTGTGGACCAATTCCTGCAGAGGTTTTAACTCTGTAGTAAAAACTGTGATCATCTACACCTCACAATTTCCAAAGAGAGGAAAGTAGTTCTTTCTCTCTTTTTCTGTCTCTCCCTCCCTCTCTCATCACTTTCTCACTTGCAGTATCAGATTTCATTTTATTGTCATTGACAAATGCAACTATATTGAACATTCCACCAATCAACATGCAAGATTGTTGTATTCACTGCAAATATTTAGTTGATAAGAGGAATAATGGAGAGAAAAAAGCAATAGAGACACTTTCTAACATTTATTTTTGAACCTCGCTTTTCAGATCATCAGCTTTATGGTAGAAAACAGAGCTTCAATTTACTGTGTGAGAAATGTAGAGGGAGAGGGAGAACACTCTTTCTGATTAGTAAATTCAGAAGAGGCTTCCTCAGGGGGAAGGAGGCTACCAAAGAGTTGCTAACCAAAAATAAAAATACAACACAAAAACAAAGAATGATGTTAGTAAACATAAACAGCAGAAGATTTCTAGCACAATTGCAATCTTTACTGCATCCTTTCATCCCTTTTTGGTCCAATTTGGCTGAAGTTTAATTTTGATAACCAGCTCTTTCTCCCTTATTCCTTTCTCTCCAAATCTCATTTTCCAGCTGTAACCAAACTAAACTTTTCAATTACTTTTAAATCTCTCTGTATATATAAAAGCAAAATACCACTCATGCATCATCACAAAATCTCCAGAACTGTAAAGCCTACAAACTTGAAATTTGGCTTCTAGGTGCTTGCTAACAAAGATTTTTTTTTAAATGATCATTAGAGTATTAGTATTTCCTATATTATTATTAGCACCCTGATGCTAAGGGGTTCTACTCCCCCTCCCCACTTGAAAAGTAATTTCTTCAAACTGCAGCTCAGCTAAGCCATGCCCAGTCTCCTTGATATCTCCTTCTTGCTCACACAGCAAATACTGTTTCAGTTTCCAAAGAGCCCTCAATTCTCTCACTCTCCACCTGAAAATAAATCTGTTCCAACTGCAATTGGGTTAAGCCATGCCCAGGCTCCTTATTGTCTCCTTTTTGCTCACACAGCAAATACTGTTTCAGTTTCCAAACAGCCCTGAACTCTCTCACACACTGACAGGATGCTAGCCGGATGAATACTGATGGATACTGGTAGGCAGAGGCAGAATTATTTTTCCTTACTTTCCTCCCCAAAAAGTTGCCCGATCACATAGTTTCGTAGTGAAGCACGGGTACCCTGCTAGTTCTACTAGGTAACTAAAGAAGGGAGAAGATTATCAAACAGGACTCAAGGAAAATATGGAAAGAATGGCAGATGGAATATCTTGATGGGCTTTAATGGGTAAAACGCTGAAGTTATTACAGCAATTAAGAACAGTGGTAGAAACCATGTGTAATCCTCTCTGAGATCTTTGTAAGATTCTTTCATTGTCCCTCAATTTAGTTTGTACATTAGGTAGTTTCTGTGCTACTGTGAATACCTCAAGGGTACCAGAAGTACAATCAAGTCATGGTTATATGGACATTCATAGAATTCTGGGGTGTCTGAGGAATATGCAATAGAGCAAACATATTAGGAGTAGAAAATTTCTACCTGCTTCCCAAAACTAGTTACATTTTTTGGAAAAAACGTGTCAACAAACCCACATAATTTAGAGAGTAATTGCAATAGGGCAAGGGTCTTCTAACTTGGCAAGTTTAAGACTTGTGGACTTCAACTCCCAGAATTCCTGAGCTAACATGTCTGGAGGAGGAATTCTGGGAGTTGAAGTCCACAAGTCTTAAAGCTGTCAAGTTTGAAGATCCCTGCAATAGGAGAAAGCAACTTTATTCTCTGACCCTTACTCTTCTCACAAAGTATGTTTGTGGACTCAGAAAGTCACCTTCTAAGCACTTTACATATATAGATAGTGAGCATTGAATATTTCCCCAGATATAGGGATGCAGTTAAATGAAGGCTGTGAAAATGTAATATTTCCTATAGGAATTAGGACTGGATGGATAGAATGATGGACAGATGGATGGATGGATGGATTGATGGATGGAAGGGAGGGAGATGGACTTTATATAGATTCTTCTAATGAATTCAAATTCTCCATTGAACCTCTATTTCTTGAGGCTTCTTCATACCTCACTGAGCTTATGCAAATATCATCATGAGATGTCCCTATTGAAAAGCAAGTCCTCATTTTGGAACTTTACATTTTGTACAAATTGTATATGTCTACATTCATTTTTAAAAGCTACTATGAAATTCTTGCTGTTTTTCTTTTCTCTGATAGCCATAACAAAATGTGAGTACATAATTTTAGGGGAAGTGACAATATGATTTTTCTCCCTGATGTATGGGAATTCTAATCTTTATTTCTCTTACTTCATTATGGTCTCTTTCAGATATGCAATTTTTTTCATCAGGGCCTGAAACTGTAAGACTAGGACAAAATCTCAAGTTGCTCTGTAAAGTTACAGGTGTCAGGTGGTTTATAAAGAGAAAGTATAAATATCGTGAAAGTAGCATGTGAAACATTGGATATGCTTTGAATTAATAACTGAAAAGTGCTAACAGTACAGGGGAAATCAATTTTCTCAAAGTCTCTTGAAGTAGAGTATTGAAAGAGACAAAGCATTATATTCATCACTCTTGGAAAATGGTGGAAAATGCAGCACCACAAACACTTATTTTGGAATTAGAAACTATAATAATAATCCTCCACAAAATTTCTTTTGATGCAAATAAAATTTGAGGGTAGAGCTTCATTTGATGAGCTTGCGGGTTGGTTTATGAATGTTTCATTATCAGGCTAGATAACATGTTCAGTGGACTTTAGCAGACATCACTTTCAGTGTTCTTCTACTTAAAAAGGCTTTGTGTGGTCAGTAGGTCTTGTGATGGGAAGATCACATCAAGTAAGGGACATGTCAGATGAGGGTCTTATGACAGGTCTTGTGATGGGTCATGTGTGGGTCACATCAGGCTAGTTTTTAGTGTTGGTTAGAATTATAATAACAGAGTTGGAAGGGACCTTGGAGGTTTCCTAGTCCAACCCCTTGCTCAGGCAGGAAACCTTACACCAGTTCAGACAAATGGTTATCCAAAATCTTTTTAAAAACTTCCAGTGTTGGAGCATTTACAACTTCTGGAGGCAAGTTGTTCCACTGATTAATTGTTCTCACTGTCAGGAATTTTCTCCTTAGTTTTAAGTGCTTCTCTCCTTGATTAGTTTCCACCCATTGCTTCTTGTCCTGCCTTCAGATGCTTTGGAGAATAGCTTGACTCCTTCTTTGTGGCAGTCCCTGATATATTGGAACACTGCTATCATGTCTCCCCTAGTCCTTCTTTTCATCAGACTAGACATATTCAGTTCCAGCAACCATTCTTTATATGTTTTAGTCTCCAGTCCCCTAATCATCTTTGTTGCTCTTCTCTGCACTCATTCTAGAAAGAGTGAAGAGCTTGGGGATATGATATGGGTTGCTTGAGGGGCATTGCCATCATTGGTTGGCTATGTGGTTGATTTGAATTCTCAGGGGTTCATAGGTTGGTTGGAGGTCAATATATTGGTTGATTGAATTGCTTGTGGAGTTCCTGGCTTTGATAAACTTGCATGCATGGCAGTTAATAGATTGGCAATTCTTATATTGCTCCAGTTGAGTTGGTACTGTTCACTGTCTGTGGGTAGAAATTAGAAATTTTTAATTGTGGCAATTGATTGCCTGCTAGTGTTCATGGATTCTGGTTTTGCCACGATCAGAGAAATACAAAGTATATGTTCCTAGTATTATTTTGTCAGCAAATAAATAAAAATCACATTTGGTACTAATTTCTATTTGTGAAAAAAATGAATGAGGGAAAAGGAAAAATCCCTTTTATTTAATTTTAACATCTGTCTGCAAATACTGGACATCATTTGAGCCAATATCTGAAATATCCTAACAGGAACAAGAAAGCTATATGACCAAAATCTAGTTCAATTGATGTGTTGAAAAAAGAAATGACTTGATTAAAAAAACTTGGAACATGGTGATAACATAGCAACATGAGCACTACTTTTGGAATGAGCAATCATAATAAATCTTAATAATCATAAATATCATACTCAATTCATTCTCTAAAAAAATAAATAAAATAAATAAATAAACTGTTCCTATAATATTGTATATTTCTCTTTTAGACAGCATTTCTTCTATTTCTTTTTTGTGGCAATTTCTCTGAACCAGTAATATTACATGATGAACTAAGTTCTCTTTATCAGTTGCTCCCTGTGGTTGAGGTCAGGCTGGAAAATGGTGTAGCATTTTGGCAGAAATATGCACCCAGTAATGCAGCGCTGGAGGACAAGATGGAAAAGACCTCCACAGCTACCATGGCTTTTCCTTTGGTGCTCAGATAGGCTGGAAAGAAGGAGATCCACATGCTGCAGAAGGCCAACATGCTGAAGGTGATGAACTTGGCTTTATTAAAGCTGTCAGTTAATTTACGGGCAAGAAAAGCCACAATAAAGCTGGCGATGGCCAAGATACCCATGTAGCCCAAAACACAGTAGAAAAAGAAAATTGACCCCCCCCCCATTGCACTGTAAAATCATTTCTTGGAGCTCTGAGTGCATGTCCAATTCAGGGAATGGGGGAGATGTTGACAACCAAAGAATGCAAAGAAACACTTCGAAGAGAGAGCAGGCAATGACAGTACAAAAAAGCAATCTATTCCCCACCTATTTCCTCATTTGTGATCCTGGTTTAGGGGCCATGAAGGCAACAACGATGGTGATGGTTTTGGCCAGTACACTAGAAATGGCTAGTGAGAAGGTGATGCCAAACATTGATTGTTGGAGAAGGCAGGTCACTTTGCTGGGTTGGCTGAGGAAGAACAAAGAGGAGAGAAAACAGAGCAGAAGAGAGACAAGGAGGGTGTAGGTTATGGACCGGCTGTTGGCTTTGACAATGGGAGTATCCCTGTGCTTAATAAAAGTTCCAAGATGTCAAGAAGAAGATGTCAAGAAGAAGAAACCAAGAGCTGCTGAGGCTAAACCAATTCCTAAGGTTTCTTCAAAAGTTAGAAAGATCAGCAGTTTCAGGATACATCCTTTCTTTTCTTTATTGGGATAATGATCTTCTGAACATTCAAAACAATCTTCCACATCTGGAAGGAAAATCAAGGATTTTTTTTTTTCATTTAAACAATCCATATTACTGAAAATTACCTTATTAATTTTATGCATCCAAGTAGTTTATTAAAGTTTGCTTAAGTCTAATGTAAAATGGTAGAATTCCTACCATACCATTTTGATTTGAAATCTTCCCTTCGGGGCATGGAATACAGTCATAGCAGCAGAACTGATCCCCCTCAGTCCCTTTCTTCCAGGATCCAGGGAAACAAGGGTCATTACATAGAGAGAGTGGAAGAACTGGTGATAAGGATAAAAGATTTTGAAATTGGAGATATTTAAAACAGTTTGCATTTTTTCTCCTTTATGGGAGATAATTACTTTTTACTTTCCAAAGTATATTGAATTTATCAGTAAACAATTGTACATATTGACAATCTCATGGAAATATGGGCACTTTGGAAATGCCATCCAAGTATGTAAACATGGCTTTTACAATGGAATATCATTTTTTTTTCAATTCAATGATCATCAACAGCATTTGAAAAGAATGTGCCTTTGTTTCTTTCAAAAATGAGAGATTGGATTTTGAACGAGACTATGTTCAACATGGTATCATCATGGATAAAGGCGTGGTCAATTCACTAATTCAATACCTGGTTAAAAGCTGGATTCCAGACAATCACATCTTCATCAATAAATAATTCCTTCCCTTTTGGAGCCTGTAGATCCAGCTTTCCAACTCTAACTCTATGAAAGGATCTGTTTAGAAAAGTGATCAAGTTGGTGATGTCGAATCCACCTGTTGCTTCTCCTTTCTCATTCAGGATCACTCTCTCCCCAGCTGGATTGTTAAAAGAAATGTCTTGAAGAAATGCATGGAGCTACTTGAAAGGAAATAGAAGAGAGAGGCAACTGAAAGTATAATAATGTAGAAGAGAAAATCATATTAAATGGCTTGTGTAATCTGCTGTCATTGGGCGGGGGTGGGTGGGAATTGGGGGTGATTTTGTTATATTGTATTATATTAATTTATTTAATACTTTTTTGTTAGTTTTTATTGTTTTAAATGTGGTTTTATATTCTGTAAGTCACCTTAAGTCACCATGGGCAAATAGGTGGCAATATAAATTCAACAGAATAAATAAATATTCATATTTTCATTATTCTTTCCGATCCAATAACAATGTTTACATATGTACACTTAGAAATTTATAATTGATATTTCATGGTTATATATAAGCACTCTTTTATTAATTTGATATTACTTTAAGGAAAAGTAAGAATGAATTGAGGGTGAATGAAAATATACTTTTGGAATTATTTAACTTCCTTTAGTTATGATTTTGATTCCCTATTTAAACATTTAATTCAAGGTATATCGTATCTAATGTGTCCTCATTGGATGCCACATGTAAAAACAACCACTTTTATTTCATTCCTCTAAAACTCTGATAAAGACAAAAAGTTCAGTTTGTCAGACAGGAAAAAATTTTTGAGCCACACAGAAAATTCTTGAAGAATTGATTCTTTTTGGAGGAGACAATGAAAAATAATCTTGGTTTAACTATCTCTTTTTGTGCAAGTTGGGGTGATTTACTAAATAACTCCTGCCAACATCTAAACCAGGCGCATTCAAACTTGACAGCTTTAAGACTTGTGGACTTCAACTCCCAGAATTTGTCCTCCAGTCATGTTAGCTCAGGAACTCTGGGTACCACAACTCTTAAACTTGCCAAGTTTGAAGACCCTTTATCTAAACTAGTGGTTCCCAAAGTGGGCAGTACCGCCCCCCTGGGGGGATGCCTTAGGGGGTGCTAAGAGGCAAGGGGGCCGGCAGGGGGGTGCTAAGAGGCAGCAGAGGGGCGTTTGAGGTGCTGGCCTGGCAGGTTCACTCATTGACTTAGCACCGCTCTGGAGCCGACACCTCCAATGCGGAAGCAGTGGCATGTTACGTGCTGCCACGGTCGCGTTCGACATGCCGCCTCCCTGCCGCCTCTTAGCGTCCCTCTGTCGGCCCCCTTGGGGATGCTAAGAGGCAACAGGGGGGTGTTCGAGGTGCCGGCCAGCACTGCAGGTTCACCCATTGACTAGCACCACTCCGGAGCCAGCACCTCCAACGCGGAAGTGGTGGCACGTTATGTGCCACTGCGGCCGTCTTCAACATGCCACCCCCCTGCCAACTCTTAGTGTCCCCAAGGGGGCTGGCAGAGGGGTGCTAAGAGGCAGCAAGGGGGTGTTTGAGGTGCCGGTCAGCCCTGCAGTTTCACCCATTGAGGTGCCAGCTCCGGAACGTTGCTACAGTCAATGGGTGAACCTGCAGGGCCGGTACCTCAAATGCCCCCCACTGCCTCTTAGCATCCCCAAGGGGGCCAGCAGAGGGACGCTAAGAGGCAGAAGGGGGCAGTGTGTCAGATGCAGCCATGGTGGCACATAACATGCCACCGCTACCACATTGGAGGCGCCGGCTCTGGAGCAGTGCTAGTCAATGGGTGAAACTGCAGGGCCAGCCAGTGCCTTGAACGCCCCCCTGCCACCTCTTAGCGCCCTTCTGCCAGCCCCCTTGGGGATGCTAAGAGGCAGCAGGAGGGTGTTCGAGGATCCAGCCCTGCAGGCTCACCCCCATTGACTGTTGTACTGCACCAGAACTGGTGCCTCGAATGCGGCAGCATGTTGGGAAAAACCACCACCACTGCTTTCCCAAAGTGCTGCCGCTATCACATTGTCTGTCTGTCTGTCCGTCTGTCCATCCATCCACCATCCAAAAGGTGTGTCTGTTTGCCTGCCTGCCTTCCTGCCTACCTACTTACCTGTCTGTCTGTCTTTCTGTCTACCTACCTACCTACCTATCTACCAATATAGATCTATCTATCTATCTATCTATCTATCTATCTATCTATCTATCTATCTATCTATCTATCTATCTATCTATCCATATATCCATCCAAAAGATCTGTCTGTCTTCCTGCCTACCACCTACCTACCTACCTACCTATCTACCTACCAACCAACCAATATATCTGTCTGTCTGCCTGCCTGCCTGCCTGCCTCTCTCTCTCTCTCTCTCTCCATCCATCCATCCATCCATCCATCCATCCATCCATCTATGTTCGAAGCACTGGCCCCGCAGGCAGATTGGGAAAGTAGAGCAAAGCCAGTCTGGGAGGGAGGGAGGCAAGGAGAGAGAGAGAGAGAGAGAGAGAGAGAGAGAGAGAGAGAGAGAGAGAGAGAGAGAGAGAGAGAGAGAGAGAGAGAGAGAGAGACTCGATGCATCAGATTGAAATTAGGTCTAATTTAGACTGAGGCCCTTTTCCACATTGAAACATCTTTGCCAACACATTGAAACCTCTTTGGCTTCTATTAAAGGTTTTGTGGACGAAACATAGTCAAGACTATCAGGAAGCTCTCACATTTTGTTGAGGCTTTAAACAGGATCCGTTGGACCAGATCTCCACCCTAAAAATTACTTTTCCCCAATATATTACCATGCCAATTCTGAAGAAGGCAAAACTAAAATGTACTGGTAAATTACAAGAACACACACACACTCCCTTCTAATCCTGCTGGAGCATGTGATTGGACTAGAATAGATATCTCATTATCTTTTTCCTCCCTCCCTCCTTCCCTCTTTATTTCTTTTTTTTTTCTGTCCCTTCCTTCCATCCCCCTTCTTTGTCTGTCCCTTTTTCTTTCTTTCCCCTTTCTCTTTCTTTTCGTCTTCTCTTTCTCTCACTCTTTCTTTTCTTTCTCTCTTTCCCTCTCTCAGGCTCACGCCTTTAGATCAGGGGTTGCCAAAATTTTGGACCTCAGGGACCACCAAACTCATGATTTTAAATCCTGGAGACGACTAATATGAATTTTGACTGATGGTGGCTTTCTGGCATTGGTGGGAGAGAGAGAGAGAGAGAGAGAGATCTGATCCAAACTCTCTCTCTCCCTCTCTCTCACACACAGGCAGGAATGGGATTCAGACCCCTGATCTAAAGCTATCAAAACTCCAAAAACAGGTCAAGTAGCTCTGGGGAGGCCAGTCATAAATTAGAATACTTGCTAAACAACCAGCCATTAAGTGAGGACCATTTGTATTTGGTTTGCCAGTCACCTGGCCATGCCCACCCAGTCACATGACCAGCAAGCCACGCCCACCCAGTCACATGACCAGCAAGCCACACCCTCAAATTAGGCCACACCAACAGAAATATGAATCCCACCCCTTGGTGGGGGGCACCGAGGATGAGTTTGTAGCACCAAGGGGGTGGTGGACTTAAAAAGTTTGGGAACCACTGCTCTAAACCATTATTTATAGAGTAGCTTCTTGATGAACAGAGTGATAGATTAAGAACAAAAACAGTTTTTTGGGTATCTATTTTAGACAGCACAGTTGAATGGTTTATAAGGAATTTTGGAGATCTTCTATTCAAATACCCTGCTCAAGGATGAGACTCTATGCCCAATGCAATTTAGACTGATTATTCTTGGGAATTTTAATAAAACATAACAGTAAATCTTCTCTTGATGGCAAGGAAATGACAACCCTTTCTATAGCTCACTATGCAGTTACAAATTAACTGCATTAATTGCCACATCAGATTTATTTTATTTTGTCTTTATTTTACTTGATTTTTCATTTTATTTTACTTGACCTTTTTTAAAAAAATATTTTAAAACAAACATACACAGACAATACATAAAAAATAAAATAAAACCATCTTCCATTTTGTACATACTTACTTGACTTTTTACTACTTTATTTTTATGATATATCCCACCTTTATTATTTCTACAGAATAACAGAGTTGGAAGGGACCTTTGAGGTCTTCTAGTCTAACCTCCTGCTCAGGCAGGAAACCCTAGACTATTTCAATAAATAAAATGATGATAATAAAAAGTAAGATGAATTAACATTTTAACTATCTCCTATTGTGGAAGTTAGAGTGATGCATTCCTGCCAACATAACCCATAAGTTATACAGTAGCTCCTTGATGATCAGAATTACAGAATAACAACCGATACCATTTTTCTATATCTATTTTAGACAGAACACTATAATAGGTTTGGAAGAGACTTTTGAGGTCTTCTAATCAAACACCCTGCTCAAGGAGAAGACCCTGTGCCATTTCTGACAAATAGCTACACTTCCATTCATAAAAATATGCAGTGTTGGAGCATCCAAATTTCTGAAGTTGTTCCACTAAATAATTGTTAATTATTCTCACCATCAAGAAATTCTTCCTTATTTCTACTTTGTTTATTATACTAGTTTCCACATGCAGAACACATTAAGACATTCCACGATGGTATTGTACATAAAACAGCTCATTAAAAAAGTGTCCAATGAAGAGAAAATACCTGCCAACCAGCAGATTTGGAAGATCAGTTTTTTACGCAACACAGTTGTCTTCCTATTGAACTCCAACATGTATAAAGCCTGCAAAGGATGAGCCACAGCATAAACAGCATTGTAGACACTGTAGCTTTGGCCAGTCATTTCCATTTCAAATATTTCAAAAATATTTTTAGGAAAAAACTATCATGTAATCTGCAATTCTTACACTGCAAAAACATATGGACTACACAACTCAATCAGGGCAAAGCAATAGATGCAATCTACATAGACTTCTGTAAAGGCTTTGATTCAGTGGTACATGGCAAACTACTCCTAAAACAAAAATCGTATGGTATCTCTGGACATCTAAGGATGGCTGCTATTTTTCTGTCTGTTTTGAAGGCAGTCTTGATGTGATGCCTGTGTAGTATCTTACTGATTTTGTCTGTAGTACCTCTTATGTAGGACAGGACAGCTGTTCCATGTTTTTGTGGATGGCCGGCTTGATCCACAAAAACACACTGATACATAATGGAGACCTAGAAGATGAACAGACCTATGGAACAGCTGTCCTGCCCTACATAAGAGGTACTACAGACAAAATCAGTAAGATACTACACAGGCATCACATCAAGATTGCCTTCAAAACAGACAGAAAAATAGCAGCCATCCTTAGAAACCCCAAAGATAAAATTGACCTGGAAAACCAAGGCATATACGAAGTCCCCTGTGCATCATTCCTGGCCACATACATTGGACAGACCAATAAAAGAATAAGTACCCGCCTGGATGAACACAAAAATGAAGTCAAAAAGCTGGAAAACACTTCCTCACTAGTCCAACACATGAAAGCCACAGGTCATAGCATCAACTTCAATGGCACCAAACCCTAGCGACTATAGAAAACCCCAGCCACAGAATTATCAGAGAAGCCATAGAGATTGAAACAAAAAAGACCTGAAAGCTTGAATAGAAGAGATGATTCCACCAGACTGTCAATTATTTGGAAGCCTGCACTCACAAACAAAAAAAATCTCCACACCACTAGCC
This sequence comes from Notechis scutatus, assembly GCF_900518725.1. The sequence continues at coordinate 21,916 of NW_020718295.1, forward strand.
AGGCAAACACCTGGGCACAAACAAATCTCCCCTGATACCTCCAACTCAAACACACCCCAACCAGGCACCCAGACGAAACCTAGCTTCCTAACAAATGATAGCCATCCATTTACTCGGAGCCAAGCTGCACTAAAAGCCTCCAATACAGGAACACAATGTTGCCAGCCAATCAAGACACAAAAAAGCCACAAAACAGACAGAAGATATTAGAAACACCAATCAAGCAGAACACAGCAAACTCCAAGACCAATAAACACAGACCAAGACTCCCAACCAATCATGATGAAGAAAAAACCATTCTGGCACAGCAGTAGGCTAGCCCCAAATTTAAAACTGAAACAACTGTAAAAGTCTGACTCACAGATGAACACAATACAGAAGCCTGATGATGGCAGATGAGATTCTGCCGAAATATTGCTACAACTTTAAAAGCACAACTACTATGACGTGGGAAAATACC
>NW_020718296.1:6495-22339 GCF_900518725.1 Notechis scutatus
CCTCTTAAATCAAACTGGCTGGGGGATTCTGTGAGTGGAAGTCCACCTCTCTTAAATCAAACTGGCTGGGAAATTCTGGGAGTTGGAGTACACCTCTCTTAAATCATGCTGGCTGGGGGATTCTGGTTGTGGAAGTCCATCCATCTTAAATCAGCGCTGGCTGGGGGATGCTGGAAGTCGAAGTGCACCTCTCTTAAATCACACTCGCTGTGGGATTTTGGGAGTGGAAGTCCTTCCATCTTAAATCAGTGCTGGCTGGGGGATTCCTGGAGTAGAAGTCCAGCCCTCTTAAATCACACTGGCTGATGGGTTCTGGGAGTGGAAGTCCACCCCTCTTAAATCACCCTGCCTGGGGGATTCTGGTTGAGAAAGTCCACCACTCTTAAATCACACTGGCTGGGGAATTGTGGGAGTGGAAATCCACCCATCTTGAATCATGCTGGCTGGGAAATTCTGAGAGTGGAAGTCCACCTCTTAAATCAAACTGGCTGGGGGATTCTGTGAGTAGAAGTCCACCCCTCTTAAATCACACTGGCTGGGGGATTCTGGGAGTTGGAGTCCACCTCTCTTAAATCACAGTGCCTGGACAATTCTGGGAATAGAAGTCCACCCAACTAAAATCACACTGACCGGGGGATTCTTGGAGTTGGAGTACACCTCTCTTAAATCACTCTGGCTGAGCGGTTCTGGGAGTGGAAGTCCACCCATCTTAAATCAGCGCTGGCTGGGGGATTCTGGGAGTCGAAGTGCATGTCTGTTAAATCACACTCGCTGGGGGATTCTGGTAGTGGAATTCCACCTCTCTTAAATCACACTGGCTGGGGGATTCTGGTTGTGGAGGTCCACCACTCTTAAATCACACTGGCTGGGGAATTGTGGGAGTGGAAGTCCACCCAACTTAAATCACCCTGGCTGGGGGATTCTGGGAGTGTAAGTCCACCTCCCTTAAATCACGCTGGCTGGGGTATTTTGTGAGTTGGAGTCCACCCCACTTAGATCACACTGCCTGGAGAATTCTGGGAATTGGAGTCCACCCATCTTAAATCACACTGGCTCCGGGATTCTGGGAGTGGAAGACCACCCATCTTAAATCATACTAGCTGGAGGATTATGGAGGTGGAACTCCACTTCTGTTAAATAAAACTGGCTGGGGGATTCTGGGAATGGAAGTCTACCTATCTTAAATCAGACTGGCTGGGAAGTTCTGGGAATGGAAGTCCACCTCTTAAATCACGCTGGCTGGGAAATTCTCGGAGTCGAAGTACACCCCTCTTAAATCAAACTGGCTTGGGGATTCTGGGAGTAGAAGTCCACCTCTCTTAAATCAGACTGGCTGGGAAATTCTGGGACTAGAAGTCCACCTCTTAAATTAGCCTGGCTGGGGGATTCTAGGAGTGGAAGTGCATCCATCTTACATCAGCACTGGGTGGGGGATTCTGGGATTGTAAGTCCCCCGCTCTTAAATCACCCTGCCTGGGGCATTCTCGGAGTGGAAGTCCACCCCTCTTAAATCACACTGGCTGGGGGATTCTGGTTGAGAAAGTCCACCACTCTTAAATCACACAGGCTGGGGAATTGTGGGAGTGGAAGTCCACCCCTCTTAAATCATCCTGGCTGGGGGATTCTGGGAGTGTAAGTGCACCTCCCTTAAATCACGCTGGCTGGGGTATTTTGTGAGTTGGAGTCCACCCCTCTTAGATCACACTGCCTGGAGAATTCTGGGAATTGGAGTCCACCCATCTTAAATCACACTGGCTGCGGGATTCTGGGAGTGGAAGACCACCCATCTTAAATCATACTGGCTGGAGGATTATGGAGGTGGAAGTCCACCCCTCTTAAATCACGCTGGCTGGGGGATTCTGGGAGTGGAAATCCACCCTTCTTAAATAATACAGGCTGGGGGATTATGGGAGTGGAAGTCCACCTCTCTTAAATCAAACTAGCTGGGAAATTCTTGGAGTGGAAATCCACCTCTTAAATCATGCTGGCTGAGGGATTCTCGGAGTGGAAATCCACCCCTTTTAAATCAGGCTGGCTGGGAAATTCTCGGAGTCGAAGTCCACCCCTCTCCAATCACACAGGCTGGGGTATTCTCATTGTGGAAGGCCACCACGCCTAAATCACACTGGCTGGGGAATTGAGGGAGTGGAAGTCCAACCCTCTTAAATCATGCTGGCTGGGGGATTCTGGGAGTGGAAGTCCACCTCTCTTAAATCAAACTGGTTGGGAAATTCTGGGAGTGGAAGTCCACCTCTTAAATCATGCTGGCTGGGGGATTCTGGTTGTGGGAGTCTACCCGTCTTAAGTCACACTGCCTGGACAATTCTGGGAATAGAAGTCCACTCAACTAAAATCACACTGACTGGGGTATTCTTGGAGTTGGAGTCCACCTCTCTTAAATCAAGCTGGCTGGGGGATTCTGGAAGTGGAAGTCCATGCATCTTAAATCACGCTAGCTGGGGAATTCTGGGACTAGAAGTCCACCTCTTAAATTAGCCTGGCTGGGGGATTCTAGGAGTGGAAGTCCATCCATCTTACATCAGCACTGGGTGGGGGATTCTGGGATTGTAAGTCCCCCGCTCTTAAATCACCCTGCCTGGGGCATTCTCGGAGTGGAAGTCCACCCCTCTTAAATCACACTGGCTGGGGGATTCTGGTTGAGAAAGTCCACCACTCTTAAATCACACTGGCTGGGGAATTGTGGGAGTGGAAGTCCACCCCTCTTAAATCATGCTGGCTGGGGGATTCTGGGAGTGGAAGTCCACCTCTCTTAAATCACGCTGGCTGGGGGATTCTGGGAGTGGATATCCACTTCTCTTAAATCACGCTCGTTGGGGGATTCTGCGATCTGAAATCCTCCCACCTTGAATCATGCTGGCTGGGAAATTCTGAGAGTGGAAGTTCGCCTCTTAAATAACGTTGGCTGGGGGATTCTGGGAGTGGAAGTCCACCGCACTTAAATCACACTGGCTGGGGGATTTTCGGAGTGGAAGTCCACCCCTCTTAAATCACACTCGCTGGGGGATTCTGGGAGTGGAATTCCACCTCTCTTAAATCACACTGGCTGGGGGATTCTGGTTGTGGAAGTCCACCACTCTTAAATCATCCTGGCTGGGGGATTGTGGAAGTGGAAGTCCACCCCTCTCAAATCACGCTGGCTGGGGGATTCTGGGCCTAGAAGTCCACCCCTCTTAAATCACCCTGGCTGGGGGATTCTCGGAGTGGAAGTCCACCCCTCTCAAATCACACTGTCTGGGGGATTCTGGTTGAGAAAGTCCACCACTCTTAAATCACACTGGCTGGGGAATTGTGGGAGTGGAAATCCACCCACCTTGAATCATGCTCGCTGGGAAATTCTGAGTGGAAGTCCACCTCCTAAATCACGCTGGCTCGGGGATTCTGGGAGTGTAAGTCCACCCCTGTTAAATCACGCTGGCTGGGGGAGTCTGGGAGTGGTGTTCCACCTGTCTTAAATCCCGCTGGCTGGGGGATTCTTGTAGTTGGAGTACACCTCTCTTAAATCACGCTGGCTTAGGGGTTCTGGGAGTGGAAGTCCACCAATCTTAAATCACACTGGCTGGGGGATTCTGGGAGTGGAAGTCCATCTGTTAAGTCTGGGAGATTGGTCCCGGGTAGATCGGTCCCAGGTAGATTGGGTCTCATTGAGACGCGAGACTCAAAGTGCACATTCAGCTCTTTATTGAATATACAGTTAGGTACAGGACCTGCACTCAGCGCGGCTTTTCTTATAGAGCCGGCTGGCGGCTCGGCGGCCAATGACAGGGCTTTCAATGTCCCGCGATCGGCTCGGCCAATCGCAGGAGGTTCTCAGCGCACCAATCACGGCCGCTCAGTTGACCAATCAGCTCACGGCCCATGTGGACCAATCGGATTTCGAGGTTTGGAGAATGCTAATATAGAACACCCCTCCCCTCTTGGTTTCGTGCAACATAGCGTGTGACGTAGTCGCGTAGGTAGGCAGGGCTTTTTACTTGCCTAGTTGACTTGCGCGTTTCAGTAGGTGTTTTGTCGATGACTGGTTCGGACGGGCTCTGCATCTCTCCCAAGCTTCTCGATGGAACTGCCTGGAAGGGTGAGCCGGGCCCATTGCTGCAGCTCCCACCCGGTCTACCCGGGTTGGTCGAGTTGTCGGCTCCTCCGCTCCCGCCTGGTCTCTCCGGGCTGGTTGAGCTGGCTCGGCTGCTCCTTCCAGGTGAAGCTCCCGTCTGCAATGGCTCAAGGTCTGCTGGTGAGTATGGCTGGTTAACTGTTTGTTTTTGGCTTGTTCTGGGTGGGGGTGTTCTGCCTGCATTTTAGTCCCTCCCTCTTCCTTTTGTTTGGCGTTTGGGTTCCCCCCCCTTCCCAGTTTCTTCCTTAGTGTTTTGCAGGGTGTTGGTGCTGTCAGCAGCTAGTCTTGACCATAACTGGTCGATGTGCCGCTTCCAGCTTCGTCCGTCGGTGGTTTGTAGTCGGTACGACCGGGGGCCCGTTACTTGGGTTATTTGTGCCGGTACCCAGAGTGGGTCTCCGGTGAAGTTTTTGGCGTAGACGGTGTCTCCAGTGTTAAATGTCCGGTGTCTACTGGACGAGCCTGGGGGTTTCTCCGGGTTGTACGTGGGGTGCAACCGGTCTAGTGGGGACCTTAGCTTTCTGCCCATGAGTAGCTCTGCTGGGCTCTTGTTTGTAGTTGTGTTGGGGGTGATGTGTTGTATGAGTAGCATTTTGTTTATTTTTTCTTGTATGTCGCCGGTTTCTATTTTTTGGATTATTTTTTTTGTGAATTGTACCATTCTCTCCACCCGTCCAGTCGCCACTGGGTGAGCGGGCGAGGTTAAGGCGTGCCTTATCCCTCGTTCTGCTAGGCATTTTTTGAAGGCTAGTGCGGTGAACTGCGGTCCGTTATCCGACACTAGCACATCTGGTAACCCGTGTGTGGCGAAAAGTTTATTCAGTTTTTCTATGACGGCTTCTGTCGTTGTGGTCTTCATGGTGCTTACTTCCAGCCAGTTGGAGTAAGCATCTACGGTGACCAGGAATGTGTGTCCCTTGGTGGGCCCAGCGAAATCTATGTGAATTCGCGACCAGGGACCTCGGGGGGTTTCCCATTCCAAGACTGGTGCCGCGGGGGGGGGGGGGGGGCGCGCGTTTCCTGGCACCTTTTGCATGCGGCTACCCTCGTCTTGATCTGTTTGTCCATCCCTGGCCACCAAGCGTGACTTCTGGCCAGGGCTTTCATCTTGACGATGCCCGGGTACCCCTCATGCAACATGTCCAGTACCCTTTCTTGTAAGGTTTCCGGTATGACCACCCTGTCTCCCCAAAGTATGCACCCCTTTTGTGAAAAAAGTTCGGTTTGCCGGTTTCTGAAAGCTTTGAAGTGTTCGTTTCCGTCGCTTTCTGGCCCCCCTCTCACAACCCAGCTCAAGACTCACGCCAGCCGCTTGTCTTTATTTGTTTCTCGGGCAATGTCTGGCGCGGTCAGGAGTGGGTTGGTTAGGGTCTCTATTTGTTGTGGGTGCTGGGTCGTCTTCTATATCTAGTAGTGGGGATCGGCTTAGTGCGTCTGCGTGTGAAATGTCCTTGCCGGGCCGGTGTGTCAGCTCGTAGCTGTAGGCGGCAAGGAACTCGGACCACCTCGTCATCCTGGGTGACAGGATGTTCGGGGTGGCCTTGTTCCCTGCCAGTATCCTAAGTAGAGGTTTGTGGTCTGTGATGATTGAAAAGGTCCTACCGTAAAGATACTTGTGGAACCTTTTCACTCCGGAGATGATTGCGAGGGTTTCCTTGTCCAGCTGGCTGTAATTCCTCTCTGGCTTGGACAGTGTTCTTGAGAAGAAGGCGATGGGTGCCTCTTTCCCGTCTGGTAACATGTGGCTGAGGACTGCCCCGATGCCAAAGGGTGACGCGTCGTATGTTACCGTCAGCAGCAGGGTCTCGCTATACTGGATCAAGACTGCGTCTGACGTTAGCAGGCTTTTGGTCTGTTGTAATGCGTTTTCCTCCCGCTTCCCCCAAGTCCAGGTGGCTGTTTTATCCAACAGTCTGTGCAAGGGTTCCCCCGTGGTCGCCTTTTGGGGTAGGAAAACATTGTAAAAGTTAATGAGCCCCCAAAATGCCTGCAGTTCCGCTTTATTCGTTGGTGTGGGGGCTTCCTTGATGGCTCTAAGTTTTTTCCTGGTGGGGTGGATTCCATGTCGGTCTAGGAGATACCCCAAGAATTCGACCCTTTCGGTGCAGAGTTGGCATTTCCCTTTTTTAACTTTAAGGCCGGCGTCTTTGAACTTTTGCAGCACTGCTCTTAAACGGGTTTCCAATTGCTTTTTGTTGGCGGCTGCCACCAGCACGTCATCAAAATAGGGCACCACTCCTTTTATCCCTTGGAGAAGTCTTTCCATGAGGCTTTGGAAGACTCCTGGCGCGACGCTGACTCCAAATTGGAGTCGGTTGCACCGGAATGCCCCCCGGTGTGTAACAATCGTTTGCGCCTCGGCTGTTTCGGCGTCGACCGGCAGCTGCTGGTAGGCTTGCACCAGGTCGAGCTTCGCGAAGACTCGGCCTCCCCCCAGTGAGTGCAGAAGGTGCTGTACCACTGGGACGGGATAGGCACTTTGCTGCAGGGCATGGTTGAGGGTGGCCTTATAGTCACCGCAGATTCTTATGGAGCCATCCGGTTTGATGGGGGTGACTATGGGTGTTTCCCAGCGGGCATGGTCAATTGGCTCTAAAACCCCTTGTACGATGAGCTTGTCTAGCTGCTCATCGATTTTGGGTTTGAGCGCAAATGGCACTCGCCGCGGATTGGGGCGACGTTTGGGTTAAGGTTGAAAGAAATAGGGGCCCCTTGGTACTTGCCTAGGGTGTCGTCGAAGACTTCCTGGAAGTCCCTCACGAGCGCCGCTTCCCAGTCTGCCTCGTCGGTGTGGTGGATACCCGTCACTTCGATTCCCAGCGGGGAAAACCATTGCAGTCCGAGTAGGCTGGGGTGGTCCTTGTCTACGATCGTGAGTGGCAGTACCTCGGTGTGGCCTCTGAAGGTGATCTTAAAATGTCCGATGCCGACTACAGGGATGCGGTTTCCCTGGTAGTCCTTCAGGGTTAGTTTTTGGTCGTCCAGTTCGCGGCGGTGGATGGTAGGCACCAGGCGCTTGATTGTGCGCCAGGAGACCATTGAGAGGTAGGACCCGGAGTCCACCTCCATTTCGCAGGGTTGGTCTTCGATGCCTACCTCCACGTGTACCTTCCGGGCATCGATGGTTGAGGAATGGCCGATGATGACCGTCTGGTGGGTTTCCTCTTGTTGCTGCGCCTCGCTGAGTCGTCTGTTCCGGCCGTCTCGGCTCCATCGGCTCTCGGCTTGGCAGTCTTGGTTCCTGGGGGGGGTGCCGTCTCGTTGTCGGGGGCTGCTGCCTCATCGCTGGGGGCTGCTGCCTCATCGCTGGGGGCTGTAGTTCCGCTTGTTCCGGCACACCTTGGCGATGTGCCCCTGCTTCTCGCAATGCCGGCAGATGGCGTCGAGAAAACGGCATTCGGAGCGGGGGTGATCGCCGCCGCAGCCGGCACAATGGAACCCCGACTTACGTCCCCTCCGGTCCCGCCGATCTCGCTCTGCCTGGAGGCGGTGGATCTCCTCCTCCTTGTTGTCGGTGTTGGAGTGGGAGTCGACGTCACCATGGTGGGTGTTCGTTTCTCGGTGGCTGGTCTCTGCGGGCCTTGCCGGTGCTGGGGCCGTCTCGATGGCCGTCGGTCGTTCCGTCGCGTTCGCTTGCCTCATTCAGGCTGCCGATTTGCGAGTGGCTTCAGTTGCGGTCGCCTCGGCGAGGGTATCGGCGAGGGAGATGTTGCCCTTGGCCATCAGTCGGCTTTGCAGCACGGGGTCTCGGAGCCCGAGAACGACTCGGTCGCGTAAGGCTTCGTCCAAGTCGGTAAACCCGCACAGGCCTCCGAGGTCCCTCGGTTGGGCCACGAAGTCGCTGATGGCTTCGCCCTCGCGCTGGTCTCACTGGTAGAAGTCGTGCCTTCGGATGAGAGTGGGCACGGCAGGGGCGTAATGGCGGCGGAGGATGGGCTCGAGGTCAGCCCAGTCCATTTCTTTTACGTCGGCGGGCTTTGCCAACGCTTTGGCCATCTTGAACACTGTGGGCCCGCAGTGTGTCAAGAATACGGCTCGTTTTCTCTGTCCATTGGCATCCTTAAGGTTGCTGCATTCCAGAAACATCTGGAATCGGTCGGTGTAGGACTCCCAGTCCTCGGTGGCTGGGTTGAAAGGAGCGGGTGGCGGGGTGCTGCTGGCCATCTTGCTGGTCGTTTCGCGCCGTTTGCCATGTGCTTGGTGGTCTCTCGTCTCACGATCCCACCTTCGTCGCCAGTGTTAAGTCTGGGAGATCAGTCCCAGGTAGATCAGTCCCAGGTAGATCGGGTCGCATTGAGACGCGAGACTCAAAGTGCACATTCAGCTCTTTATTGAATATACAGTTAGGTACAGGACCTGCGCTCAGCGCGGCTTTTCTTATAGAGCCAGCCGGTGGCTCGGCGGCCAATGACAGGGCTTTGAATCTCCCGCAATTGGCCGAGTGGACCAATCATGGCCGCTCAGTTGACCAATCAGCTCGCGACCCGTGTGGACCAATCGGATTTCGAGGTTTGGAGAATGCTAATATAGAACACCATCCATCTTAAATCAGCGCTGGCTGGGGGATTCTGGGAGTCGAAGTGCACGTCTGTTAAATCACACTCGCTGGGAGATTCTGGTAGTGGAATTCTACCTCTCTTAAATCACACTGGAAGGGGGATTCTGGTTGTGGAAGTCCACCACTCTTAAATCACACTGGCTGGGGAATTGTGGGAGTCGAAGTCCACCCAACTTAAATCACCCTGGCTAGGGCATTCTGGGAGTGGAAGTCCATCCATCTTAAATCAGCGCTGGCTAGGGGATTCTGGGATTCGAAGTGCACCTCTCTTAAATCACACTTGCTGGGAAATTCTGGGAGTGGAAGTCCACCACTCTTAAATCACACTGGCTGGGGAATTGTCGGAGTGGAAGTCCACCCCTCTTAAATCATCCTGGCTGGGGGATTTTGGGAGTGTAAGTCCACCTCTCTTAAATCACACTGCCTGGAGAATTCTGGGAATTGGAGTCCACCCATCTTAAACAAAACTGGCTGGGGGATTCTGGGAATGGAAATCCACCCCTCTTAAATAATACAGGCTGGGGGATTATGGGAGTGGAGGTCCACCTCTCTTAAATCAAACTGGCTGGGAAATTCTGGGAGTGGATGTCCACCTCTTAAATCATACTGGCTGGGAAATTCTGGGAGTCGAAGTCCACCCCTCTTAAATCACACTGGCTGGGGGATTCTTGGAGTGGAAGTCCACCCCTCTTAAATCACACTGGCTGGGGGATTCTGGTTGTGAAAGTCCGCCTGTCTTAAAACACACTTCCTGGAAAATTCTGGGAATAGATGTCCACCCAACTAAAATCACACTGACTGTGGGATTCTTGGAGTTGGAGTCCACCTCTTTTAAATCAAGCTTGCTGGGGGATTCTGGGAGTGTAAGTCCATCCATCTTAAATCAGCGCGGGCTGGGGGATTCTGGTTGTGGAAGTCCAGCCCTCTTAAATCACACTGGCTGATGGGTTCTGGGAGTGGAAGTCCATCCATCTTAAATCAGCTCTGGCTGGGAGATTCTGGGAGTCGAAGTGCACCTCTCTTAAATCTCCCTGGCTGGGTGATTCTGGGAGTGGAAGTCCACCTTTCTTAAATGACACTGGCTGGGGGATTCTGGGAGTGCAAGTCTACCCATCTTAAATGACGCCAGCTGGGGAATTTTAGGAGTGGAAATCCACCTCTTAAATTAGCCTGGCTGGGGAATTCTAGGAGTGGAAGTCCATCTATCTTACATCAGCACTGGGTGGGGGATTCTGGGACTGTAAGTCCCCCCCTCTTAAATCACGCTGCTTGGGGGATTCTGGGAGTGGAAGTCCACCCACCTTGAATCATGCTGGCTGGGAAATTCTGAGAGTGGAAGTCCACCTCTTAAATAACGTTGGCTGGGGGATTCTGGGAGTCGAAGTGCACCTCTCTTAAATCACACTCGCTGGGGGATTCTGGGAGTGGAAGTCCACCTCTCTTAAATCACCCTGGCTGGGGGATTCTGGGAGTGGAAGTCCATCCATCTTAAATCAGCGCTGGCTGGGGGATTCCGGGAGTAGAAGGCCAGCCCTCTTAAATCACACTGCCTGGACAATTCTGGGAATAGAAGTCCACCCAACTAAAATCACACAGACCAGGGGATTCTTGGAGTTGAAGTACACCTCTCTTAAATCACACTGGCTGGGGAATTGTCGGAGTGGAAGTTCACCCCTCTTAAATCACCCTGGCTGGGGGATTCTGGGAGTGGAAATCCACCCCTCCTAAATAATACAGGCTGGGAAATTCAGGGAGTGGATGTCCACCTCTTAAATCATGCTGGCTGGGGGATTCTGCTTGTGGAAGTCCACCACTCTTAAATCATCCTGGCTGAGGGGTTCTGGGAGTAGAAGTCCATCCATCTTAAATCAGCGCTGGCTGGGGGATTCTGCTTGTGGAAGTCCACCCCACTTAAATCACACTGGCTGGGGGATTCTCGGAGTGGAAGTCCACCCCACTTAAATCACCCTGGCTGGGGGATTCTGGTTGTGGAAGTCCAGCCCTCTTAAATCACACTGGCTGATGGGTACTGGGAGTGGAAGTCCACCCTTCTGAAATCAGGCTGGCTGGGGGATTCTGGGCCGAGAAGTCCACCCCTCTTAAATCACCCTGGCTGGGGGATTCTCGGAGTGGAAATCCACCCCTCTCAAATCACACTGGCTGGGGGCTTCTGGTTGAGAAAGTCCACCACTCTTAAATCACACTGGCTGTGGAATTGCGGGAGTGGAAATCCACCCATCTTGAATCACGCTGGCTGGGGGATTCTGGGAGTGGAAGTCCACCCACCTTGAATCATGCTGGCTGGGAAATTCTGAGAGTGGAAGTCCACCTCTTAAACAACGTTGGCTGGGGGATTCTGGGAGTCGAAGTGCACCTCTCTTAAATCATACTGGCTGGGGGATTCTGCTTGTGGAAGACCACCAAGCTTAAATCACACTGCCTGGGGAATTGTGGGAGTGGAAGTCCAACCCTCTTAAATCACGCTGGCTGGGGGATTCTGGGAGTGGAAGTACACCCCTCTTAAATCACGCTGGCTGGGAAATTCTCGGAGTCGAAGTCCACCCCTCTTAAACCAAACTGGCTGGGGGATTCTGGGAGTAGAAGTCCACCTCTCTTAAATCACACTGCCTGGACAATTCTGGGAATAGTAGTCCACCCAACTAAAATCACACAGACCGGGGGATTCTTGGAGTTGGAGTACACCTCTCTTAAATCACGCTGGCTGAGGGGTTCTGGGAGTGGAAGTCCACCCATCTTAAATCACAATGGCTGGGGGATTCTGGGAGTGGAAGTCCATCCATCTTAAATCAACGCTGGCTGGGGGATTCTGGGAGTCGAAGTGCACGTCTGTTAAATCACACTCGCTGGGGGATTCTGGTAGTGGAATTCCACCTCTCTTAAATCACACTGGAAGGGGGATTCTGGTTGTGGAAGTCCACCACTCTTAAATCACACTGGCTGGGGAATTGTGGGAATGGAAGTCTACCTCTCTTAAATCAGACTGGCTGGGAAGTTCTGGGAATGGAAATCCACCCCTCTTAAATAATACAGGCTGGGGGATTATGCGAGTGGAAGTCCACCTCTCTTAAATCACACTGGCTGATGGGTTCTGGGAGTGGAAGTTGTTAGGAATAACATTGGTTACCTAACTTAGTTTGGGTAAAATAATATATAAACTATGTTAGTGAGTTTAAGTGTTTGTATCACTTTAAACTGTAAACCAAGTATTTGGGTGCGGTGGTAAAATCACCATAAGAGGGAGCAAGAGAGCTCACTGTTTGCCCTGGCTTTTACTGGAATGCTGACAATGATGGCTTGATGGTGATAACTGCGTGTTTGCTGAAAGAAGAAAAGGGGTTTGATTTTTCTTCATATCTCTGACTGCAAAAGAGATATATCACTGGACTGATTGATTGTAAGTTTAATGAACTCTTTTTTCTACACTGGACTTTGCAAACTGATTAACCCCCGGACTGACTGAATTTAGTGTATGACATATGGACTATTTGACTATGCTATAACTCTTGCTGGAATAATAACTATTTAACTTGCACAGTGTATCTGTCTTACTAAGTGTAAGCTACTACAACGTTTTGTCTCACATATCTGCCTGCCTGCTAGACTGCCGTTGCACGTTCTGCTAGGGTGTATATCCCTAACACTGGTTATGGGCCCAGGTGCACAGCCAGACTAACCAGGATATAACAGGCTTGTAAGTGAGAGTTTGTGTAGCAACACAATACTGTAAACAGACAGCTGTGTTTTATTAATTATAGTTTAATATCCAGAAAAAGATGGCAGAAGTCAATTTACAAAGTTTGTCTCTCATATCCAAACTGGATGGAACAAACTGTTTCATGGTCTATGAAATGCAGCCTACTTCTACGAAGAGAAGGTTTGTGGAGTATAATACAAAACCCACCAGAGGTAGATGCATGGGATCCGGAAGATGAGGTTGATGCCCAGAAAATACAAGAATATCAAGTGAAGAATGAGCAAGCTCTCTGTATAATAGGACTGACACTCTCTGACCAACAGCTTGTACATATTCGTGGAGAAGAAACAGCTGCGAAATGTTGGGAGAATTTAAAGAAGATTTATGTTCGAGACAGCGTAGGAGCACATATAAATCTTACACGGAAGCTGTTTAGAACACATCTTCAAAAGAATGGAGACATGCTGAATCATATAAACTCTATGAAGAGAATTTTTCAGGAACTGCATGAAAAAGAGCTTATCTTCACTGAATTACACCAAGTTTATATCATTTTGTCTTCGTTAGATGAAAGTTACGATGACTACGTAACTTCACTTGAAGTGCTGCCAAAAGATAACCTTACATTAACTGATATTACTGGCAGATTAATTGAAGAAGCCAGGAGAAGACTTGAAAGGGATCAACTCAGAAGGGAACAACCACAATGTGAAGAAGAGAAAATATCTTCGTCAGCGTATACAATTAGAAAATGTTTTAATTGTGGAGGAAAAGGACATTTGGCTAGATTCTGCAAGAAAGCAAAAAGCCAAAAAGCCAGCCAGAATGCTAAAATGCATCCAAGGGATAAGAAATGCATAGAATTAGCCATGTATAGCAACGAAACTGTGAATAGTAATTTATGGGTGGTAGATAGTGGAGCATCACACTGCATAACAAAAGATAAGAAAAGATTTGTTAAGATGTCCACGAGTTCACAGCAGATATCGTTAGCTAATGGATGGAAACTTAAGGCTAAAGGTGAAGGTATAGCATATTGTTCTTGCATAAAAGAAAATGTAAAAATGTTATATGTACCACAGCTTAAGTTTAATTTGCTTTCGGTGAGAGTTTTGGTTAAACTAGGTTATGTAATTACCTTTAGGGGAGACAATTGCATAATTGAAAAAGAAGGTAAAAAAGTGACTGCAACTTTAAAAGGTGAATTGTATGTGTTAAATGATAATTCATTAGAGGTAGCTAACACAGTTTATAATAATGTTAAACCTCATGATGAGTGCATACATTTGTTACACAGACGTTTAGGGCATATAAATTTTAAAATGCTTAAACAAACGGTAGAACTATCTAAGGGTATAAAACTGAAACCTTGCAGTAAGTATTTGCACTGCAATTCTTGTAGTCAAGAGAAAAGCAAGGTGATACCAGCAAATAGAGTTAATGGATTTAAAACCAAGGAGCCTCTAGAGGTAGTATTTGCTGATATTATAGGTCCTAAAAAACCAAGTGTGGGAGGTGCTCGTTACATACTAAGTATAATGGACCATTATACCAGATATGGTTTCTGTTATCTAATGAAAAGCAAAACGGAAACATATCAAAATTTCTTTAATTGGCTTAAATTCGCTGAAAGAAAAACTAAAAAGAAATTAGTAACTCTTATCACTGATAACGGTACAGAATTTATAAACAATAAATTCCAAAATAGACTGAAGATGGCAGGTGTTGAACATAAAAAGTCTGCACCATATAGGCCACAACATAATGCCTTTATAGAAAGACGAGGCCAAACATTACAAGCAATGGCTCGTAATATGTTGTCAGATTCAGGATTACCTGAAACTTTGTGGGGAGAAGCAATAATGTGTGGTAATCATATATTGAATAATGTTGTTAACTCAACAACTGGTGAATTACCATTCACACGGTGGCATGGCAGAAAACCTGACCTAAGCTACATGCACACATTTGGAGCACCAGCATGGGTGCATATCCCTACATAACTGAGAAAGAAAGGGCAACATAGGGCTAAAAGGTTATTTTTTGTAGGTTATGAATCTAATCACAAATCATATAGATTCTGGGGAAAAGGCACATCTAGAGTTTACTGTAGTGCTAGTGCACAATTCCTAGAACATGTAGGATGGGAAAAACTGGAGCAAGATTCAAGTAAGGAAGTAATTATAGAACCCTACAAAAGACCAGAACAAATTAGTAATAAGAAGAGCACAATTAAAGAGGAAGTAAAAGAAGAGCATATAGGACCAGAAGAGGAAGAAATACCAGAACAGGATGAAATAGATAATCAGGAACAGGTAGAACATGTAAGCCCACCTGTAAGCCCTGTAATACCTAGACGTTCTACACGTGTAACCAGACCACCTGATAGGTATCAAGCAAGTGTAGTTTGCCAAGTTAGTAAAGTTCCAACTACTGTTGAAGAACTTAGGATGTATCCTGCAAAGGATCAGGAGAATTGGCAAAAGGCAATGGAAAAGGAATTAAATTCATTAAAGGAAATGAAAGTTTATGAAAATGCCAAATTACCTCCAGGTGAAAAGTCCATTGGTTGCAAATGGATATTTAAGTTAAAAACTGGTAAAAATGGGAATGTTACCCATAAGGCTAGATTGGTAGCTCAAGGATTTAATCAAACTGCATATGATTATGATGAAGTATTTGCACCAAATTTAAAGGCAATAACCTTGAGAGCAGCTTCAGTGTGGGCAGCTAAGAAAAATTATATTATAAATCATTTAGATGTAGAAACTGCCTATCTGCATGCACCATTGCAGCACACTATATATATGGTTATGAGAGTCTGGGAGTCGAAGTGCACCTCTCTTAAATCACACTCGCTGGGGGATTCTGCGAGTGGAAGTCCACCTCTCTTAAATCACACTGGCTGATGGGTTCTGGGAGTGGAAGTCAACCCTTCTGAAATCACGCTGGCTGGGGGATTCTGGGCCGAGAAGTCCACCCCATTTAAATCACACTGGCTGGGGAATTCTGGGAGTGGAAGTCCACCCCACTTAAATCACCCTGGCTGGGGGATTCTGGGAGTAGAAGTCCAGCCCTCTTAAATCACACTGGCTGATGGGTTCTGGGAGTGGAAGTCCACCCACCTTGAATCATGCTGGCTGGGAAATTCTGAGAGTGGAAGTCCACCTCTTAAATAACGTTGGCTGGGGGATTCTGGGAGTCGAAGTGCACCTCTCTTAAATCACACTCGCTGGGGGATTCTGGGAGTTGGAGTCCACCTCTCTTAAATCACACTGCCTGGACAATTCTGGAAATAGTCGTCCACCCAACTAAAATCACACACACCGGGGGATTCTTGGAGTTGGAGTACACCTCTCTTAAATCACGCTGGCTGAGGGGTTCTGGGAGTGGAAGTCCACCCATCTTAAATCACACTGGCTGGGGGATTCTGGGAGTGGAA
>NW_020718298.1:0-18097 GCF_900518725.1 Notechis scutatus
TGTTAAGTGAAGCTTGCAGTGGATCAGTTAGCAACCTGGTTGTTAAGCGAATCTGGCTTCCCCATGGACCTTGCTTATCAAAAGGTTGCAAAAAGGGATGCATGACCCGGGGACACTGCAACCGTCATAAATATGAATCAGTTGCCAAGCGGCTTAATGTTGATCAGGGGACCATGGGGTGCTGGAAAGGATGTAACTGTGAAAAACGGTTATGTCACTTTTTTCAGAGCTGTTGTAACTTTGAAGGTTCACTAAACTGTTGTAAGTCAAGGACTACCTGTCTTTAAAATGTATTGTTATT
Organism: Notechis scutatus; assembly: GCF_900518725.1. Next base: position 302 of record NW_020718298.1, read on the forward strand.
CTTTAGTAAACAGGCAGCGCTCTTGGGGTGTTCCTAGTTATTTGCTCGGGGAAAATATAAATGCAGCCGCTTTTTTTAAAAAAAAAACATTTTAAAAGTTGGCAGGATCTTCTTCATTAAATAGGTTGGGTTGGAGGTAAAAGAAGAGAAGCACCTCTGGATGGTGACCAGAATCAGAATCAGAATAGAGCTGGAAGGGACCTTGGAGGTCTTCTAGTCCAACCCCTGCTCTACTCTATAGCATTTCAGACAAGTGGCTGCCCAGTCTCTTCTGAAAAACCACCAGTGATGCAGCACCCACAATTTCTGGAGGCAAGCTGTTAATTGTCCTCACAGGAACAATTAGGAAATTTCTCCTTAATTCCAGGTTGTTTCTCTCCTTGGTCAGTTTCCATCCATTGTTGTTTCTTGTCCTGCCCTCAGGTGCTTTGGAGAATAGCTTGACCCCCTCTTCTTTCTCACAGCTTCTTAAATACTGGAATACTGCTATCATGCCTCCCTCCCCCCCTCCCACCAGTCCTCCTATTCTCTAGAGAAGGGGGGTCTCCAACCATGGCCACTTTAAGACTTGTGGACTTCAACTCCCAGAATTCCACAGCCATCTTTGTGGGCTGAGGAATTCTGGGAGTTGAAGTCCACAAGTTTTCAAAGTGACCAAGTTTGGAGACCCCCCTGCTCTAGACTAGCCAAACCCAAATCCAGCAACCGTTCTTCATATGTTTTAACCTCCAGGCTTTTAATCATCTTAGTTGCTCTTCTTTGCACTTTTTCCAAAGCCTCAACATCTTTTTTTGTAATGTGGTGACCAAAATCGGAGGCAGCATTCCAGGTGTGGCAGGCCTTACTAAGGCTTTATAAGGCGGTACTGACAACTTGACATGATTTTGATTCTATGCCTCTGTTCATACAACCAAGGATTGTATTCGCTTCTTTGGCTACTGCCAAAAAATGGACACAGACGGCCCTGAAAGAAGCCGGTTCTGGATCACGGAGAGTCCAATCCCCCCTCCTTCTGTTAGGGAAAAGCTCTGATCCCTTTTGGATTCTGAAATCTCCCCAGAGCAGGAAGTGGATCTGGGATCCTCTCCCCAAAAGCTCTGAGAAGCCCCTGGGATTGTGGGGAGGAGCAGGAAGAAGGAGGCCCAGGCCTTTGCCTTGGACTGGGAAGGACTGGGAGGCCATACTGGAGGGAATGGGCAGTGGGACTACAGGCAGTCCTCGACTTACAAAAGTTCATTTAGTGTCCAAAGTTGCAATACCATTGAAAAAAGTGACAGTATGACCATTTTTCACACTTATGACCATTTTTGCATCCTCATTGTCATGTGACCGAGATTTGGATGCTGGGCAACTGGTTCATATTTATGACGGTCGCAGTCTCCCCATATCACATGAGCCCCTTTTGCAGCGTTCTCACAAGCAAAGTCCATGGAGAAGCCAGATTCACTTAACAACCAGGTTATTTATTTAACAACTGCAATGATTTATTTAACAACTGTGGCAAGAAAATTTGTAAAATGGAGGAAAAAACTCACTCAAAAAATGTCTCACTTAGCAACAAAAAATATGGGCTCAATTATGGTCATAAGTCGAGGACTACCTGCATTTATTTCTCTGGGCTTTGGAGGTCCTGCCCTTTTGTATGCAGACCCTGGTTCTGCCCAAATAAATCCCACGAACGATCCTGAAAATGATCTTTGAAATCTTTTGTCCCCTGGAAGAATTTCTGACCTGAAGAGCTTTCAGAATGGACACCAAAAAGGGGCCTTGGGGATTTTCCAGATGAATCAATTTCCCAGCAGCATTTTATTCATTTTATTTTCCTCTGATTCTTTTAACCCACTTAGAAGCTGTTTTTTTCTGTTCATTGGTCAGCCTTAGAGTCTCTTCCATGTTTGTATTTTGACAGTAGAAACTAAACAGTGACTTAATGTGATTTTCCCCCCTCCTTGTTAGTTTCATGTCTTGTGAATTGAGCCTGTCCTCCAAGGAAGGGCTGGAAAAACTCAGATGATCCTCAGTCAGGAGTTTGCATGATGGAAAGTGAAATAATTTTCTGTGTTTAATCTTTGGTTCACCAGAGGGGCTTGAAAGGGGACAGGACCCTCCCCACAGAGGATGAGTTTAGGGAGAGGACCCCAGCTGAGCCCCCCCCCAAAAAACATGGGTGTTTTCAGCAGGAGCTCCCAATCAGGCCCAGTGGGGGCAGGGGGTGGGGGCAGGGTGGAGAGGCCCCCTGGGTTTCTATAGGGTGAGGGGAATTCTGGGAATTGAAGTCCAAATGGCTGAGTCTGAGGAACTCTGATTTAGGCCTTTACCTTGCACTCACTGATCATGGGAAGAGCTGAGTAGCCAGGATCACAATCCCCTCCCAAGTTGGCTGAGGGGCATTTCTGTTAAGTTCTGAGCATGAGCGCAAGGAACGGAGACGAGGCAGAGAACTAGTGAACTTCAACTCTTTATTAATGATTAGGAACAGAGCAAAAACCCTGGGCAGCAGCAGCTCTTTTATAGAGCTGGCTGCTGACCCGTTAACCAATGATTTGCATTCTACTGTTTAAATTGTACCCAATGAGAGATGTTCAGCTAATAGCCAATCAGGCTGCTCCGTAAGGACCAATTCCCGCTCGCTATCCATGGGCCAATCAAAGGTGCAGTATCAGGAGCCTGCTTTTCTCTTAAGGTTGACAGGTTTTAATTAAATAGTTTTTATTAGTTCATAACACCCCTCCCCCTAGGTTCCGTTTGAGGGGTGCTGTAACATACTCACGTAGATATGCAGGTCGTTTTACCTGCCTGTTTGATTTTCGCTGCTCCACCGGTTTTTGTCTGCAGTCCGATTCCGGTGGAGTGTTTTTAAGGTTGTCTGGTACGGCTAGTTCCGTTTCTGTGCGGGAGGACTCGGCGCAGCTATCGTTGTTGTTATCCCAGTCTCCTAAGCTTACTTCCGGGTCCCGTGGGCTTGCCTCCCTCGTGCTATTTTCCCGCGGTGATGCCACCCTGCTCCCTGATTCTTCTTCAGATTGCGCGTTTCTTTGGTTGGGTTGCTGGGTGCCCTTGATTACATCGTCATCTATTTCGTTTTCGGTCTCCTCGATATCCCCTCCCCCCTCAGTTTGCGAATTAGGGGAGTCGCGGGAGGTGGTTGGCAATCTGGATCGAAGCTGATCTATATGGCGTTTCCATGCTCTCCCGTCATTAGTCTGTAGGCGGTAGGATCTGGGGCCGGTGGGTTGGGTAATGGTTAGCAAACACCAAGTCGCCTACCTTGAATTTGCGGCACTTCCCGCTAGATCCGAAAGGTTTTTCTGGTGAATAAGAAGGATGTAGACGATCGAGGTGGGAGCGAAGTCTCCGCCCCATTAGTAGTTCGGCAGGCGTCTTATTCGTGATGCTGTGTGGGGTGATGTGTTGAAGCAGGAGTATTCGGTTGAGCTTGTTGTCGATGTCCCCATAGTCCATTTTATGTAGGGTTTTTTTGACGAATTGTACCATTCGCTCCGCCCTTCCGTTGTTCGCAGGGTGCGCTGGCGAGGTTAGCGCATGGCGGATGCCCCGGTCCGCTAGGTACTGTTCAAATGCTAGGGCAGTGAACTGGGGACCGTTATCAGAAACTAAAATGTCTGGTAACCCATGCGTTGCGAATAATTTATTTAATTTGTTAATGACTGACTCCGTTGTGGTTGTCTTCATCTTCTGGATTTCTAGCCAGTTTGAATAGGCGTCAACTGTTAATAAAAACGTGTGTCCTTTGGTGGGTCCCGCAAAATCAACGTGGATGCGGGACCCCGGACCCCGAGGGGTTTCCCACTCGGTTGGCGTCGCTTTAGGTGGGGCGTTGCTAACGTCTTGGCACTTCCGACACATGGTTACCCAGGCTGCGATCTGCTTATCGATGCCCGGCCACCACACGTAGCTTCGTGCGAGCGCCTTCATGCGCACGATGCCCGGATGTCCATCGTATAATACTTTTAGAACAGTCTGTTGTAGCCTCTCTGGGACGACGACTCTATCCCCCCAGAGAATGTAGCCTTTCTGGGAGAAAAGTTCTGTCTGCCGATTCTTGAATGGCGCGAAGTCGTCGTGGAGTTGGTCGGCTGGCCATCCTCGTTCGACCCAGCTGAGAACTCGTGCCAGGACAGGATCCCGTTTTGTCTCGATGGCAATGTCTCTCGCTGTTAGTGGCGGCGAGTGCAGCGTTTCGATTTGGAGCGTCGTGAGGGTTGGAGCTGGGTCGTTGATGATTTCCGGAAGTGGGGAACGGCTTAAAGCGTCAGCGTGGGGAATGGCTTTCCCCGGGCGATGTTGCAACAGATAATTGTAGGCAGCTAGGAACTCAGACCAACGAGTCATTCTTGGCGATAATATATAGGGGGTTGGCTTGTCTCCCGCTATAATACCAAGCAATGGTTTGTGATCCGTGATTATCGTAAATGCTCGTCCATACATGTATTTGTGAAAGCGCTTCACAGCAGATACAACAGCAAGGGCCTCTTTATCGAGTTGGCTATAGTTCCTTTCAGCCCTTGATAATGTTCGTGAGAAAAACGCAATTGGTGCTTAATTTCCGTTTGGTAGTACATGGCTTAAGATTGCACCCACTCCAAACGGTGAAGCGTCGCATGTAATAGTTAAGGGTAAAGTCTCATTGTACTGCATCAATACAGCGTCGGAGGTTAGTAAATTTTTCACTTGTTGGAAGGCGCGTTCCTCTCGATGTCCCCAGACCCAGGTTGCTCTTTTATCGAGAAGTCTGTGTAGGGGCTCAGCTACGGTCGCCTTCTGGGGCAAGAAGATGTTGTAAAAGTTAATGAGCCCCAGGAAGGCTTGGAGGTCTGTTCTATTTTTAGGTGTTGGGGCGTTTTTAATTGCTTTTAGCTTGTTATCAGTGGGATGGATTCCTTGACTATCGAGAAGGTATCCAAGGAACTCCACCCTCTGAGTACACAGTTGACATTTATTTTTTTTAACCTTCAGGCCGGCGTCTTTAAATTTCCATAGAACCATTCTGAGACGCTTTTCTAAGATATCTCTATTAGGGGCGGTGATTAAAACATCATCAAAATATGGCACGACCCCTTTTATGCCTTGTAGAAGTCTCTCCATCAAACTTTGAAAAATTCCCGGAGCTACGCTTACTCTGAATTGGAGTCTATTGCACTTAAAAGCGCCTCTATGCGTAACGATAGTTTGTGCTTCCACAGTTTCCGCATCTACGGGCAACTGTTGGTATGCTTGTGCTAAATCCAATTTAGCGAATATCTTCCCACCACTCAGGGAGTGGAGAAGGTGTTGAACCACTGGTAAGCACTCTGCTGAAGTGCGTGGTTCAAGGTGGCCCGATAATCCCCACAAATTCTTAATGATCCATCTGGTTTAATGGGTGTTACAATTGGGGTTTCCCAACGGGCATGGTCGGTTGGTTCTAAAACACCCTGGGCTATTAATTTATCGAGCTGCTCGTCAATCTTTGGTTTTAGTGCAAAAGGCACCCAACGAGGCTTAAGGCGGATGGGAGCTACTTCAGGATTAAGGTTAAACGATATTGGGGTCCCCTTGTACTTGCCTAGCTCTTCTGAAAAAACATCCTGGAATTCTTGGACGAGAGACTCCTCCCAGTCGTTGCTCTCGGCTCGGTGGACGCCGGCTACCTCGATCCCGAGCGGGGCGAACCATTGTAGGCCTAGTAAGCTAGGCTGGTCACGGTCGACGACGGTCAGCGGTAGTGATGCGGTACGATTTTTGAAGGAGACTTGGACTTGGCTGGAACCAATGACTGGGATTCTGTTGCCCTGGTAATCCTTGAGTATGATCCTTTGGAGGCTGAGGTCTTGATGATGGATGGCCGGGATTAGTTGTTTGAGGGTCTTCCAGGAAACCATCGAGAGAGACGACCCCGAGTCGACTTCCATCACGCAAGGTTGGTTCTCGATGGCGACCCTCACTCGGATCTTTCTTGCATCTAAGGATGAAGCATGGCCGATGGTAATGGTTTGGTGTGCCTCTTCTCGTCTCGTTGAAGTGGCAGGTGCTTTATTTCTATAGGAGTGGTTGTTCCATTGGTGGTTCTGGCGGTTTCGATTCGCAGGAGGGAATCCTGTAGATTGGCTGCAGTTATTCTCCCTGCGCTTTGGGCTGGACGCTCACTTGCTTCTACAGACCTTTGCGATGTGGCCTCTTTTTCCACAGGAACGGCAGAGTGCGTCGAGGAATTTGCAATCGGATCGTGAGTGGTTTGCCCCACAACCCGCGCATTGTCGCGGGAATCGTTGGTTTTGTTGGTCTCGTTCGGACCAGAGTCGGTTGACCTCTTCCTCATCACTTTCTGATAGGGATTCCAGGTCCTCATGGTGCGCCGTTGTTGAGTGCCTCTCAGGGCGAGGCGAGGTATCATTCGCGAGTTGACGGAGCGGTGCGTTGGTGCGGCGCATTCGAGTGGCCGACTTCCTGGTTGCTTCTGCTGCGGTAGCGTCTGCGATGGCATCGGCAAGATCGATGTCCCCTTTGGCCATGATCTTGCTCTGTACCGTGTAGTTATCTAATCCCAGAACTATGCGGTCTCACAAGGCTTCTTCGAGGTTTGAAAACCCACAGAGGCCACCCAAGTTACGGAGGTCAGCGATGAAGTCTGCAAGACTTTCACTTTTCCGTTGGCCCCTCTGGTAAAACTCATGCCTACGGACAAGTGTTGGCACTGCGGGTGCATAGTGGGCCCGTAGAAGGGGCGCGAGGGTGTCCCAATCCATCGTTTTCACCTCAGTCGGTTTTGCAAGTGATTTCGCCATCTTAAATACGGCAGGCCCGCAATGGGTCAGGAATATTGCTCGCTTCTTGCCGGTCGTAGCGTCCTTTAAGTTATTGGTCTCCAGAAACATCTGGAACCGATCCATATACGAGTCCCAGTCTTCGTTTGCCGGGTCAAATGGAGCGGGTGGTATAGCACCGCTGGCCATATTGCCGTTGTTGGTGCACGTTCAGCCACGTGCTCTGTTTGGCGCTCTGTAGTGTTCAGTCAGCTCTATGGTCTCCGCATCCCACCTTCGTCGCCAGTGTTAAGTTCTGAGCATGGGCGGAAGGAACGGAGACGAGGCAGAGAACTAGTGAACTTCAACTCTTTATTAACGATTAGGAACAGAGCAAAAACCCTGGGCAGCAGCAGCTCTTTTATAGAGCTGGCTGCTGACCCGTTAACCAATGATTTGCGTTCAACCGTTTAAATTGTACCCAATGAGAGATGTTCAGCTAATAGCCAATCAGGCTGCTCCGTAAGGACCAATCCCAGCTCGCTATCCATGGGCCAATCAAAGGTGCAGGATCACGAGCCTGCTTTTCTCTTAAGGTTGACAAGTTTTTATTAAATAGTTTTTATTAGTTCATAACAATTTCTGCCTGACAAAGTGCAGGATCAGCCCCAGAGGAGGACAGGTTTCAGAGCGGCTTCTGCAGAAAGTGAAGGGTGAGATTCAGAGGAAACCTGGTCCAATGGAAAGCGTCCGTGGATGATGGTTTCAGGGCCCTAACTGGGTTGCTGAAATGAAGCAATTTTGGGATGATCCCAGTGAAATTCTCTGTGGAATGAGGGGGAGCCCCTCTGAGTCCCGGGTTCAAGGCCGGTTCCTGCTCAGACGGCTGAACTCTGGGAGGGGAGGGGGGATTTCCCAGCGATGGGAAGGGGGACCGGAGGAAGATCTGGGGTCTCCGTGGCTTCATTGCTGCTCCCTTCGCTTTCCCTTCCCACTTTTGGGTTTCCCCTAAGGGGTTTCCTGCTGCTTTTGAGCTTCTGTGGGTGGAATTCGCCCTTTTCCCTGTGGGGCCACTGCAGCCTCCTTGGGGCAGAGACTGAGCAACCCAGAAGGGGGTTTGTGGGAGGCCTTGATGGAAGAGGGGAGGGCACAATTGGGGGCAGCTGAAGACCTTCCCTGCCCTCCAATCCTTCAGGCCCTCCAGAAGCTGCTTCTTTCCCTCTCAGTCGCTCCATCTCTTGTTCCTCTTCCTTCATTCTCCTCAGAGCCTCAGGTGGGAGCCTCCATGGGATCAGGGCCCTTGACTGAAGCCCCCTAACTCTTCCCCTCTGGGTCCCTTCCAGGCGCCTCCTCCCACTCCATGAAGTATTTCTACACCTCCATCTTAGACCCCAGTCAGGGGCTGCCCCACTTTGTCATTGAGGGGTATGTGGATGGTCAGGTCTTTGTTCACTACGACAGCCACAGCGAGAGGATGAAGCCTCGAGTCTCCTGGATGGAGAAGTATGTGGGGAAGGAGGATCCCCAGTACTGGGAGACAGAGACCAAGATAGCTCGTAGCACTGAGGATACGTTCAGAGAACACCTGGAGACTCTGAGGATTCGCTACAATCAGAGCGAAGGTGAGTGATGGGTCTGGTGGCTCCTCTGGCCCCATATTCCCCTCCCCAGGAACCAGAGAGGGGGGAAGGGGGGGTCCCTTGAAAGGGAAAAGCAGCCTCCACACCATTTAAAAAGTCTTTTTTTTATATGTTTATTCTTTTATTTTAATCAATATGTGTAGATCGACCAGATCCTCTTTGAGGCCATGAGATTCTCAGTCCCTCTTTGCAGCTGCAGATTCAGGCAACTTTTCTCTCTCTCTGGGATCCCTTCCTTTCCCCCCAAGAGTCTCCCCTGCAGAGGAAGAGCAGAAGGAAAGATGGAAATGTCTCAGTCCCTCCGTTTATTCTGTGACTCCCCCTTTTCTGGGTCTCCCTTGGGATCCTCTGCTGTCTTTTCCAGCTTTTCCTTTTTCCTGGGGAGGTTCAGGGGCTCCATCCTGGGGGGGAAATGCAGGGAGGGAGGTCGAGGGAGGGGAGAAGGGTGGCTAGTGATGGGGGCTTTCTTTCCCTTGAACTCTAGGGAGGAAATGGGGGTGTCAGTGCCTGTGTCAAGGTCTCTGCAGGGAGGGAGGGTCTCTGACTATCTTGATGGAGACCCCTGAACCATCCCCCTGTCTGTCTTTTAGGCCTTCACACGTTGCAGTGGATGTATGGCTGTGAACTCCAGAGAGACGGGAGCAAAGCAGGGTTTGAGCAGTTTGGCTATGAAGGGAAGACCTTCCTCACCTTCGACAAGGAGACCCTCACCTGGGTGGCTCCCGTCCCCCAGGCCCAGATCAGCAAGAGGAAACGGGATGCTGATCAAGGATTGAATCAGAGAAACAAAGCCTACCTGGAGGAAACCTGCATTGAGTGGCTGGAGAAGCACCTGTCCTACGGGAAGAAGACGCTGCTGAGGACAGGTGAGCATCTGGATCCAGGCTGGACTTTCCTCCTTTATGGCCGGATTTCTCTCACACATTCAGCCCCTTTGGGTCCCTTGTCTGGAGCCTGTTTGCCCTGGTGGGAATCCTCCTCCTCCCCTTCCAGCCCCTCTTGAAGGACACGGGAAGCCCTGTTTGGTTCCCATTGCCAGGCAGCCATTCAGTGGACCAGGAAATGCAGCCTCTCCCTGGCAGGAAAAGCCCTTCAGGGTGTCCTGTTCACTGCCCACAATGAGGCAACCATTTGGGGCTATTCAGTGAAACCCCCATTAGCCAAACTGTAGTCAAGAGTGATGGGCTCCCTTAATTTCCCCCCATGAACTCTCCTTCCTCCCACATCCCACAGGGGGCTCCCTCCCAGTCTTGCACCTGATTGGGGCACCTCCAGTGCCCACTGTGCTGTATTAGCATACTCCAAACCCTCGCAACTGATTGGTCCAGACGGACAGCGACCTGATTGGTCGAAGCCCCGGCCGTGATTGGAGCGCTAAGAATCAACCGCGATCGGCTGTGTCGATCGCGGGAGATTCAAAGCGCTGCCATTGGCCGCCGAGCCGCGAGCCAGCCCTACATGAAGGGCTGCCGCGGCTTGTATTCTTCAGACTATTCCTATTCTAAATAAAGAGCTGAACTCACCAGAATGGTCTCGTGTCTCCTTCGACCCGATCCACCTCAGATCTAACACTGGCGACGAGGGTGGGATCGTGAGACAAAGAGACCACCCAGCACGTGGCGAGGCGGCACACAGCAGCAAGCAGCATGGCCGGCATCAACTCGCCACCCGCACCCTTCAACCCCGCTACCGAGGACTGGGAATCCTATACCGATAGGTTCCAGATGTTCCTCGAGTGTAGCAATCTTAAAGATGCCAACGGTCACAAGAAGCGGGCCGTATTCTTCGCACACTGCGGGCCGGCAGTGTTTAAGATGGCCAAAGCCTTGGCCAAGCCAGAGGACGTCAAGACCATGGAGTGGGGCGAACTCGAGCCTCTGCTGCGAAGCCACTACGCCCCCGTTGTGCCCATCCTCATCCGGCGGCATGAGTTCTACAGGCGGGACCAGCGCGAGGGCGAAGGGCTTGGCGACTTCATAGCGGCCCTACGAGATTTGGGCGGCCTGTGCGAGTTCGCCGACCTGGACGAGGCCCTGCGAGACTGCGTCGTCCTGGGACTCCAAGACCCCATCCTCCAGAGCCGCATCATGGCGAAGGGCGACATCTCCCTCGCCGACGCGCTCACCGAGGTATCCGCGGCTGAAGCGGCCAAGAAATTGGTGGCTCGGATGCGGCAATCGAGCATCACGCCACGAGCAGCGACCAACGAAACGACGCCGAACCCTGAGAAGCGACCCGAGATCGACCACCGGGATGCAACCACACACCACGGCGACATTGACTCCTTCTCAGGAACCGAGGACGAGGAGGAGGAAATCCACCGTTTGCAAGCAGCACGAGGGCGACGGGAAACCCAAGGTCGTAAGTCAAGGTTCCAGTGCGCCGGCTGCAGAGGCGATCATCCCCGTTCGGACTGCTGGTTCCTCGATGCCATTTGCCGGCAGTGCGAAAAACGGGGGCACATCGCCAAGGTGTGCAGAAATAAACGACGCTACAGCCCGCGGCGACGAGACGGCAGCCCTCGCAGGCAAGAGAACACCCCCACCAGCTACCAAGACCGCCAGACGGAGAGCCATTGGAGCCGTTGGAGGGTCGGAACAGGCGGCTCAACGAGGCAAGGCAAAGGGAGGAAACACATCAGACCGTCATCGTCGGCCATTCCTCCACAAGAGACACCAGAAAGGTATACATGACGGTGGGAATAGAAGACCAGCCATGCGACATGGAGGTGGACTCCGGGTCCTCCCTCTCCATGGTCTCATGGCACACCATCAAGCGCCTGGTTCCCTCAATCCGCAGAAAAGAATTGGAAGATCAAACACTAACCCTCAAAGACTACCAGGGAAACCGCATCCCTGTAGTTGGCAGAGGCCATTTTAAAGTCACCTTCAAGAACCACACCGAAGTGCTACCCCTGACAATCGTCGACCGGGATCGGCCGAGCCTATTGGGACTACAGTGGTTCGCGCCCCTAGGCATTGAAGTAACCGGAATCCACCGCACCGCAGAGTCGGACTGGGAAGCGGCGCTCGTGGAGGACTTCAGGGAAGTTTTCGATGACAGCCTAGGCAAGTACCGGGGGTCCCCTATTTCTTTTAACATAGACCCGAACATCGCACCAATCCGCCTTAAACCCAGACGGGTGCCATTTGCACTCAAGCCCAAGATCGATGAGCAGCTAGATAAGCTCATCGCACAAGGGGTACTGGAGCCAATTGATCACGCCAGGTGGGAGACCCCCATAGTCACCCACATCAAGCCAGATGGGTCTGTGAGAATTTGTGGGGACTATAAGGCCACCCTAAACCACGCACTCCAGCAAAGCGCATACCCCGTCCCCGTAGTGCAGCACCTTCTGCACTCACTGAGGGGAGGCCAAATCTTTGCCAAACTCGACCTGGCACAAGCCTACCAGCAACTGCCGGTCGACGCCGAAACCGCCGAAGCCCAAACCATCGTAACGCACCGGGGGGCCTTCCGTTGCAACCGGCTCCAGTTTGGAGTCAGCGTGGCACCCGGGGTCTTCCAAAGCCTCATGGAAAGACTCCTTCAGGGAATAGAGGGGTTGGTGCCCTATTTTGACGACGTACTAGTAGCCGCGAGAAACGAAAGGCAACTAGAAGCCCAGCTGAGGGAGGTACTGAAGAAATTCAGAGACTCGGGGCTCAAAGTCAAGAAAGGGAAGTGCCAGCTAAGGGCTGAGAGGGTCGAATTCCTAGGGTACCTCCTAGACAAACAAGGGATTCACCCCACGGAGAAGAAACTAAGAGCCATCAGGGAAGCGCCACGACCCAAAAACAAAACGGAACTGCAGGCTTTCTTGGGACTGTTAAACTTTTACAATGTCTTCCTATCTCAAAAGACAACCGTGGCGGAACCGTTGCATAGGCTGTTAGATAAAACAGCCACCTGGACCTGGGGAGCACGGGAGGAGAGCGCGTTCAACAACACAAAGAAACTACTAACATCTGACGCGGTACTAATCCAGTACAGCGAGACCCTGCCATTGACGGTAACGTGCGACGCATCACCTTTTGGGATCGGTGCCATCCTCAGCCACCAGCTACCAGACGGGAGGGAAGCACCCATCGCCTTCTCATCAAGGACGCTTTCAAAACCGGAGCGGAACTACAGCCAGCTCGACAAGGAGGCCCTAGCAGTCGTCGCCGGCGTCAAGAAATTCCACGAATACCTTTACGGTAGGACTTTTACAATCATTACGGACCACAAGCCACTGCTAGGGATCCTGGCAGGAAATAAGGCCACACCGAACATTCTATCACCAAGGATGACAAGGTGGTCTGAGTTCCTGTCAGCCTACAGCTACCAGCTGATTCACCGACCCGGAAAGGACATCACCCACGCAGACGCCCTGAGCCGTTCACCCTTGCCCGACCTGGAAGACGACCCGGCACCCACAACAGAGGTATTTCAAATAGAGACAATGCTCAACCCACTGGTGACCGCGCCAGACATTGCCAGAGAAACAAATAAAGACAAGCGGCTGGCACGAGTCCTAAGCTGGGTTGGAAAAGGATGGCCGGAAGGGGACAGGGACGAACTATTCAGACCCTTCAGAAACAGACAAACTGAACTTTTTACCGAGAAGGCCTGTATATTTTGGGGGGACAGAGTGGTAATCCCAGAGACATTACAAGAAAGGGTATTGGGGATGCTGCATGAGGGGCACCCAGGGATGGTCAAGATGAAAAGCCTGGCCAGAAGCTATGCATGGTGGCCAGGCATGGACAAACAAATCGAAACCTGGGTAGCCAAATGCAAACAATGCCAAGAGACCAGACCCAGCCCTCCCGCCGCCCCAATACAGGAATGGGAAACACCAAGAGGACCGTGGTCTCGGATTCACATAGACTTCGCGGGGCCGACCAAGGGGCACATGTACCTCATCACAGTAGATGCTTACTCCAACTGGCTGGAGGTAAGCACCATGAAATCAACCACAACGGAGGCGGTGATAAGAAAACTGGGCAAACTCTTTGCCACACACGGCCTGCCAGATATAATAGTGTCTGACAACGGCCCCCAGTTCACCGCACTAGCGTTTGAACAATTTCTGGCAGGCCTGGGCATACGCCATGCATTAACCGCGCCGGCAAACCTGGTGGCAAACGGACGAGCGGAACGCATGGTCCAATACACAAAAAAAGCCATACAGAAAATAGAAACAACCAACATGCAGGATAAAATTAATAAAATGCTCCTCATCCAACACATTACACCGAGCGCAACCACAAATAGAAGCCCAGCAGAACTAATGATGGGCAGAAAGCTACGATCAACACTAGATAGAATGCACCCCACATACACCCCTGACAAACCTCCGGGTTCCTCCAGCAAGCACAGAAAATTCAACATAGGTGATGCCGTATACGCAAAAAACCTCTCGGGGTAACCACTCTGGATACCAGCGACAATCACCCAAATAACCGGCCCCGTATCATACCGGCTAGAAACAAGCGACGGGAAACACTGGAAACGGCACATTAACCAACTAAGGTCCAGAATAACTAACAACCATACAACCGACCAAGAAACTAGAAGGGGGGGGACGGAAAGCATTAAAGAAAAAGGGAACCCCCTAGCGCAAACAGAACAACCCCCACCCGGAACAAATAACCCACAAATAAACCGGTCCTACTCACCAGAAGACGCGGGACCAACCGAACAGGCAACCCCAGAATCGTCACCAGGGAGGAGCAGCCAGGCCGGCACAACCAGCCCGGAAAGATTCCGCGGGAACAGCCGAGACGGCAGCTCAACCAGCCCGGGTAGACCGGGAGAGAGCTACCAGGAAAGGCCCGGCCCGACTTTCCAGGCGGTTCCATCCCAGGGAACCAGAGCGGCAGAGAAGGCCTCCGAACCGGTCGAAAACCAAACGAGAACTGATCTGCGCAGGCCAACTAGACAGGTACGAAGCCCTGCCTACCTGCGCGACTATGTCACGACGCACCGACAGACGAAACCAAGAGGGGAGGGGTGTGCTGTATTAGCATACTCCAAACCCTCGCAACTGATTGGTCCAGACGGACAGCAACCTGATTGGTCGAAGCCCCGGCCGTGATTGGAGCGCTAAGAATCAACCGCGATTGGCTGTGTCGATCGTGGGAGATTCAAAGCGCTGCCATTGGCCGCTGAGCCGCGAGCCAGCCCTATATGAAGGGCTGCCGCGGCTTGTATTCTTCAGACTATTCTTATTCTAAATAAAGAGCTGAACTCACCAGAATGGTCTCGTGTCTCCTTCGACCCGATCCACCTCAGATCTAACACCCACCATTGTGGGGGCTCCACTTCTGCCCTTCATAAGACATCATCAGAGCCCCCACTTGGGCAAAGAAGCCCATGGATGAGGGGTTCTCTTTCCAGGGTGGGGGGATCCCCCATAGTTTGTGTAGATCTTTCTCTTAAACCTCAAACAGGTTCCCTCAATTCTGTCTTAGTGACTCTTTCCTCAAAACGGCCCCCTCCCCACCTTCAGGAACACCCCCTCACCCCACAGGGGGGTCACATTATAACCTTTTCCTGTCATTTGTTATTAATTCACCATCTAGACCACCCCTCCCCCTCTTGGCTCTTTGATCCCTCCAGGATCAGCTGGTTGAGATTAGGATCAATGGGGGAATCCACCCCCCCCAGATTGCCAACAGCCCCTCCCTGCCAGGGAGGACCTTCTCTCTCTTCCATTGGCATCTCCTCCCTCTGCCCTCCCCCTCCTTTTGAGAGACAAAATCTGTTTTCCAAATAGATCAGTGAGAAATTCCAAAAGCCCTGAGCCCCTTTTTGCTTTGATTCTGGCTCTCTTGCTCATAACATTGTGGTTGTGTCCCTTGGAAAGAGGCCTGGAGCAGCCTCAGATTCTGGGGAGAAGAAGAGGAACCAACAAGTAGGGAGCAACTTCTGTGTTGTTGTGGTTGTCTTGAAAGGGAACTTAAAAGACCATCTCCACTCTCCCTCCCTTGAAGGGAGCAGCCCAAGATCAGTCAGAGTTCAAAGCAGTCAGAGAGGAATTTCCTTGGACCCTCAATTTGGGAAAATCAAGAGTTCTTGTGGTTGAGCATTTTCCAGATTTGGAGCATTTCCCAAAACTCTTGGAGATGCTACAGGTGTGAAGTTTAAATCATGGGGTTAAAATTAAGTGCTGGGAGACTTTCCTGCCTCTCTAAGTATCTCACCCGCCTTCCAAGCTCTGGAGGGGCTGAGAGTTAATTCTGGGGGTGCCGTTTCTGCAGAGCCCCCAGAGGCGACGGTGGAGAGAGGCAAGACAGAGGTGGAGGATGGGATGGAGACGCACATCTGCCAGGTCCACGGCTTCTACCCCAGGGAGATCGATGCCTTCTGGACGAGGGACGGGGAGGTCTGGCTGCAGGACACCCTCCATAAGTCTGTGGCCCCCAACGCGGATGGGACCTACCACTACTGGCTCAGCATCCGGATCGACCCCAAAGAGAGGGGCCGCTATCGGTGCCACGTGGAGCACGACGGCCTGCCGAAGCCTCTGGACCTGGCCCTGGAAGGTGAGAGGCTGCAGGGAGGGGAAGGCTGGGCTCTTTGGCAGGCTGGGAGGTGGTGGGAGAGGAATCTGGTCCCAGATGTGTCCAGGTGTGAGCATACCTGAGCTTTCATCCATTGGTTTTTCCAGTGTTTGAGGTTGGTGCAGCTGCAGGGACCAGACCACAGAACTGACTTCAGGTGATGGAAACTACAGAATCCCATCACAAGAGTTGGCCGATCCTGATGAAATGCCCTCTCTTAGGCCTTCCCCGTTTCTTTCCCACTGCACCAGAAACAGATTCCCTTTTGTTCACAATTCCTAAAGTACAAGAATCAGGAGGAGTCTGGTTGCCCCTTTTGTGAAGGAAAATTCTGACTGAAATGGATGAAGTGCAGCCGACTTCAGGAAATGCAGAGAGTGGCTGGACTGATGCATCAGGAGTCAGAAAAGAGGCTAAGAAGTCTGAGTTTTATTTCCCATCAGAGACTAACAGGGTTTCCTGCTTTAAAGGTCAAAAGGTCACTGTGTGTTGCTGCTCTAAGAAAGAAGTTGCACCTTATTTTATGATCTGATAGGTGAATTCCTGAGGCTCAGCATAAAACCCAAGGAAAAAAGCCCTCTTTCAAAGAGTTCTGTATATGCTCAGAAGTGTCCTTAACGTACACTGGACTTCCAAAATTGCAAAATTCAAATTCAATTTTTTTTATTGATGATTGTCACCAAGATACAAGAAATATTCAAATGTAATTATTATGCTGATATCCCAGGCAAAATAAAATATTCCTTTTATTTTTGTTGTTGTTTATAGCAAGCACCAAATTCACAAGTGGAATGATTGCTATTCAATGGAAATCCTGAATTTTGTGCAAGAGAAATTTAAATTTAAACTTCCCTCCTCAAACCTGCTTTCTCCCGCCACCCAAGCAATACCAATTTATAATGCCTTGGGAAGACCATCCATGGAATTCTTCATGCAGTTTTGTTTGCCACGATATAGAAAAGATGTTGAGACTCTGGAAAAAGGGCAGAGAAGGGCAACAAAGATAATTAGGAGCCTGGAGGCTAAAATCTATGAAGAGCAGTTGCAGGAATTGGGCATTTCTAGTTGAATGAAAAGAAGGACTGGGGGTGACATGATATGTTCCAATATCTCAGGGGCTGCCACAAAGAAGAGGCAGTCAAGCTATTCTCCAAAGCACCTGAGGGCAGGACAAGAAGCCATGGGTGGAAACTAAACCAGGAGAGAAGCAACCTAGAACTGAGGAGAAATTTCCTGACAGGGAGGACAATTCATGAGAGGAATGGCTTCCCTTCAGAAGTCGTGGGGGCTCCGTCACTGGAAACATTTAAGAGGAGACTGGAGAGTCACTTGTCCTGAATGGTTTAGGGCCTCTTGTTTGAGCAGGGGGTCAGACTGGAAGACCTCCAAGGTCCCTTTCAACTCTGTTATTCCATTATTCTATTTCTGCCATTTGTGGGTCCGTCCAGAAGCTGGATATCACCCTCTTCCATTTTCATGCTGACGTTCTGGAAGCACAAAATACAATTTTCTTTGGACTGGCCAAAGAAATGAAAGTGTGTACTTACAAAAAAAGTCTAGGTGATATGAACTATTTTACTTTAAATAATAAAATGCAAACACAGATCTGCCCAATTCCCAAAATGTTTTTGTTTAACAAATTTTGTTTATTTTATTGTGTTGGGGACGTTTTTGTTTTGTAAGCTGCTGAGAGTCACAAGGTGGCAAAGGGCTGCTTTTGAGTCGAAAAGCCAAAGATGAATCCAGCTGCCTTCATGCTGGGCTGGTGGGAGAAGAAGGCAGCGTCAGGAGGACACGTCCTCTAACAACGGTTAGCAAGGCGCCTTCATGGTACCCTGAGAGGGACACAAAAATGAGCTCATG
>NW_020718299.1:0-22298 GCF_900518725.1 Notechis scutatus
TTAAATAGAAACCATTAATTATGAAATAAAAGACCAAACTCTTTTTACAGTTACTTTTAAAACTGGACTGAATTAACTGAACTTACTGAAAGAAGGTGACTAAGGGAAGAAACTGGATTATACTATTTTTGAATTGGTATTCTTCCCTGACTTTTAGACTTTTTTTCCTCTAACTTTTAAGACATAGGTAATTTTAATCATTTAAAGTTAAAGGGAAAGCAATCAACAGTGCCATCTATTTTTGGGTGGGGGGGACTGAAAAGAGGTGAAAGAGGGAAATTGAATATTGACTATCTAAGTCAGGCTTGTCCAACCCGCGGCCTGCATGCAGCCCAGGTCGGCTCGTAATGCGGCCCAGTGCAATTTTTTATTTTTTAAGAAATTCCAAAGTTTCAAGTTACACTGCCGGCGCTTGCGGCCGGAATGCGGCTGGGGCACGTCACAACGGTATACGTTCCCAGAGAAAAATATCCTTCACTTCACAATCATGCCTTATTCATGTCATCGCTATTTGGAAGCACCTACATTTGTGAGCAGCTATTTTCAAGGATGAAGCACACAAAGAATAAAACTAGAACCAAAATATCTGATGAGCACCTTGAGCACTCACTGAGAATTGCAACAAGTTCCATCAAAGCAAATATGGATGCATTGGTGGCTGAGAAACAATGTCAAACATCTCACTATCTTCATTTCCAAGTAAGTTTAATATGTTAACTATGTTTTCTATGGTTTTTTTTGGATGATCAGGTATCGTTACTGTTATTTTATTTTATGTGCGGCCCAAACCGAATTTTCATCTTCTAATGTGGCCCAGGGAAGGTGAAAGGTTGGACACCCTTGATCTAAGTTGACCTTGAAGACTGAGGAGACTAAACAAGATACAATTATTTACAGAGATAGAGGGCTACAGTGAGATCCCAATGTTAAGAGATCACACCCATTTCATATCATATTTTTACACATTCCCATTGCTGGCCACTTGTCCATCCTTCCCAGGCCAGTCACAATATCATACCTAAATGTTTAAAAGTGGTGTGACCACTTCTGAAGAGGTTTGGCCTTGGGTGCCAATGATTATAAACCACCATTTGTGCCTTGAACCATGACATTTGCTGGGAAGGGAGAGGATTTTGGAGATTGTACACCAGTTCCAGTAAGGATTTCGGGCTCCGATGTTGTACTGAGGACAGTCTGGATGATCCATGGCCAATAAGAACTTTCAAGGATTTCCTTGTTAACAGAATGCCAGTGTGACCATTCTGTCACGCCCGGAGTCTGATTCTGAGGGGGAGATTGAGCAGCTGACAGGAAGTGGGAGGAAGATCCAGGGCCACCCCCTCTTCATCCTAGGGCACACAGGAAAGAACAGAGAAGACAGCAACGTGGCTTACGGGAGAGAAAAAGGCCTTGATCCCTTTCATTAGTTGCAGCTGGGAGAACAGGATACGAGAAGGGCATTTGCACACAGTACCTTGCTGGAAGCAAAGTGTGCGTTATCTTTCGCAAGGCTTATCTGGGTTTTGGCGTCCTCCGAACTGTATGTGCTTCGTTATCTTTTGGAAGTCTGCAATTTATTATCCTGGCCTGTCGTGTTAATTACTTCGTGGTTTGTGTTGGTTTTTTTATTTCTAATTTATCTTTACTTTGGGTTCGGACTGCATTTCTTCCCTTTATAGACTGTTTTTGGAAGAGTTTGATTATCCAGCCGATAACTGGACATTGGGGGCCAAGTTGGAGGTATTAAAGGGAATTTATCTACTTTATTTTTGTGCCACGCCCCAAGTCATCACGCATTCTTCAGAGGTCCCAAAAAATTGCCCGCACCGCTAAGATTAGCTGCACGTAGTTATCAAATATCACAGGAATGTCTTAACTTTATCAGTGCAATGTTGTTGATCCCTGTGGAGATTCAAATTAATCCAGGTGGAAGAAGATTCATTTTATTGAATGTAACTGTATTGTGTAGAAAGGTCTGTAGAAGAGCACCATCTTCCAGACTTTCAAAGAGCTGCGAAAGTCCCCCCCGAGCATTGCGTTTGTGGCACCTGAGGGAATGTTTCAAACAGAGCTGTACCTCCAGTACTCGCGTTTGTGAAAACATGAAACCCTACTGGCCCCATCCAGAGAAATCCGCTTCAAGCTTGATTGCAGAAAGTACGACTTCAGCAACTGAGCGGTCAATGCCTGGAATGCACTCCCTGACTCTGTAGTTACATCCTCAAACCCCCATTCCTTTAACCTCCAACTATTCACTATTGACCTCACCCCGTTCCTAAGAAGTCTGTAAGGGGCGTGCTTAAGTGCACCATCGTACCTCCCATCCCTGTCCTATTGTCCCCATTTATTCATACCTATTTCCTGTATTCATACTGCTTATTCTTAAGCGACTGACAAATCAAATAAATAAAATAAATTTTTGCCCTCCTTGGAGGCTCGAGGAAAACCTCCGGAGCCCAGACGGAGGAAAAACACCCCCCCACCTGTGGTGCAGGAGACTGATTAGGCCACACCCACCCAGCAACTGGGCAGAGAACCTGTTGCTAAATTTTTTGAAGCCCACCCCTGGTGACTAGGCACCATCAAAGCCAACACCAGCCAGGACGTAAAATAGCTAAAATAAGATGTACGAGAATAGAAAACTTGGGGGAGTGGTGCAGAGAACCAACACAAATGATAGGAGAGCATCATCTCCATAAATGAAGAAGTTTGCCATTTTGTGAGTGGTTCTTCAAGCAATGGATCGGCTTTCTTAGTGACTATTATCCAGGGCCTTCTAAGATATTTTGTACAGCATCTAGTGACATGGGAAAACTTCCCTCCTTCGGAGATGTCTTAATATGTTTGAGCCCGTAAGCCTGCAAATTCCATATAAAGGAACCAGATAAAGCCTCGTTGAACTTTTAAGTGGTATTTATATTTGTTTTTTCTCTCCTTTTCTAAAGGTCTGTCTTTTCCAGGGGA
Source organism: Notechis scutatus (assembly GCF_900518725.1). The sequence continues at coordinate 2,965 of NW_020718299.1, forward strand.
GGGTGGAGAAGAAGTGTCAAGCCTGCCATCTTCAACTTCTTTGCTTTGCTGGCATCCTGCCATAAAGTGCAAGGGAAGGAGGCGGCATTGGGGTGGTAAAGGTTGGGAGACAAACTGACTGTCAAACCCCGCTGGGGGGGTTGCCATACCCAGCTGCATTGGCTATTACCACCGATGCCAGCCTTTATGGTTGGGGAGCGCATCTACAGTCAGCGATGGCGCAGGGTTGGTGGTCTCAGTTCGACAGCACTCGACAAATCAATTGGCTGGAGGCTCAGGGCCATTCACTTAGCCCTCAGGCAGTTTTGGGGCAGAGCAGCAGGGACTCATAATACTGACGGACAATGTGGCTGCAAAGGCTCACATCAACCATCAAGGGGGGTACCAGATCCAAGAATCTAATGCAGGAAGCAGAAACTGCTCACTCTACAAGGAGTGCATCTCCAACAGCAGAGCTTGGACTACACCAGCCTCTATTGGGCCTCCTCACAGGGGAGGAGCGGGATTGGAAAATAACAACAGCAAGACAACCAACAGCGAATGACGACAACAGCAGCCTGGAACAGCTGATTGGTGTCATGCCAGGGGCCCAAGACCTGGCCGCCAACCAGCTGTTCAGCGTTAGTCTCCAGAGCCTACCAGGCAAAGTTGGGAGCATGATGGCAGTACTTCCTGTTGCCCAGCCCAGCTGATCAGCAGGGCGCCGGGATGCTACCAACCAGCTGACTGGCGGTGGCTCAAAAAGCGACAGCGGTCCATAGAGCAAGTGTCTTGGAAGACTGCTGGGGGAAGGAGAGCGGAGCCCTGGCAGACTGGTTGCTGCAAAGACTCCTGGCTTAAGAGGTCCAGTTGTGCAGATCCTGCGCTTCCAGGTCCGGAATATGGACCATTGAGAACAAGAGGCGTTAATCCAAAATAAACCAGCCAAGGATAGATACATAGCCTGAGAACGGAATGGGAAACTACATCAAGAGGTATCAAACATCAAAGCCATTCCAAAAACAAGAAACACAAATACTATTTGAACACTTATGAGACTGGTCAAGAGAAAAGGAGTGATCTAAAAGGTTAACTTGTAAATGACAATGGCCAGAGTAGAGGCCTCCCCTTCCATTGTAAAATTGTAAAAGGAAATATGATTGCTTGGAGTAAGAACGTAGGGCGCAGCATCACATTAGCGGAATGGGAGAAAGTTTGGGGCAGAAACAATAAGATTACCAAATCGGCAGCATACAAGGAAAATCTTTATAAAATGTTTTATAGATGGCATCTCCCCCCTTCGAGGTTAGCGAAGATGCACCCCAACATGAGTCCGCATTGCTGGAAGTGTAGGAAAAAAGAAGGAACCTTTTTCCATATGTGGTGGTCTTGTGCAGAAACCCAAAAGTATTGGAAGAAAATCAAAACTTGGTTGGAAGAAATCACCAGAGCAGATCGAATACAAACCAGAGTCCTTCCTACTAGGGATTTTTGATAAGCAAATTTCCAAAAAAGCCAAATACATAACAATACACATTTTAACAGCGGCCAGATTAGCCTTCGCTCAACACTGGAAACAACATCAAATTCCATCAGAAGAAATGAGTATTGAAAAAAATCTCAAAATGCGCAGAAATGGATAAATTGACTTTGGCGCTAAAAAACAAAGACACTTCACTATACTACGATAGCTAGAATTGTTGGTATAATTGGATTGACCAAAGATAAATTATATATCATAAGGCATAAAAGAAAAGTATCAACCCATAATAACGAGGTGGCGATATAAGTTAAAAACAGGTGTGGTTATATGACACAAGTTAAGGTTATGAAAACAAAAGAAGATCTTGCAAACTGTTAAAATAAGAATACTTTTTATCTTGTAACCTCTTTCTTTCTTTCTTCCCCCTTTCTTTTTCTTTCTTTTCTCAAAATTCTTTCCCTCTCTTCCTCTTCTCTCTTCTTTCTTTTTCTTTCTTTTGCTTATTTGTGTATGTATTGTGACTGGTTTTAATTGTAAAAATTAATAAACTATATTTATAAAAAAAAAAAGAAAGGCAGAAAGTACAGATTCTACCTTGGAAGAAACCATTTTGACATGGATAGGAATCTTTGTTTTTGTTTTTTTGGCTATTTGGTCATTTGACTAGTTAGCATTCCTCACGAATCCAGTTCTGTAAACCACTAATAAAGACGTTAAAGGAACAGCAAGAAGAAAGTCTTCAATTAAACAGCAGGAGAAGCAAACTTGGAGGCAAGCAAAGGAAGGACTGCCAGAATATCCTATTAAGATTCTAATACTTCAGACTTACGAATCTCTAGGAGTGATCTAAAAGGTTAACTTGTAAATGACAATGGCCAGAGTAGAGGCCTCCCCTTCCATCAATCAAGGTTTGTCCTGAATTTTGACTCAGCAATTGCCAGGGTTTGTTTTGTTCCCTGCCGTGGTTAAACAAAAATGAGGGAGCATCTATTGTCCTCTGAGGGGGCAACTAAAAGAAACCAAAATCAAAATGGTTGCCTAAGGACACAGGACACTATGAGCAATGACTGTAGTCAACTGGATACCACTAGGAGGTCTGAGATTCGGTACAGCAGATTCGGTACAGATTACTGAATGTGGTGATTTAAGACTCCTGGCTAAGTGACTTAAAAGCAGACATTGAGAAACTGGTATCAGTTCATCAAGCCCATCTATCACATTAAGAATTTACTGAACGGTGAATTTTACTGAGTTTACTAAGTTACTAGGTTCTTGATAAATGACTCTCACTTTGAAAACCTGGTACCACTGGATTATGTTCAAGAATTTTGTTGAATTAACATTAACTAAAAAGTTTTAAACTGGATTTTGAATAAATGTGCAATTGTTAGTTTTGAATTTTACTGTTACTATCTTCCTTAGAGGGTCGTGCAAACCACTATTCCGAATAATACTATTTATAGGGGATGGGGGGGCACTGAGGAAGTGGTCTCCAAGAGAGTATATACGGAAGCTCCGTGGGGATAGATATCTTCTAGACATTCTCAGTGATGAAGTTCAACAAATCCAGACACAGATCCTCTATCACTGATGACCACCTCTCAGCTGTCCTTCGCATAGCCACCTCAGATATTCCGCCAGATTTCAGTGCACTTGTTCAAGCCCAAGACAGACTGGATTTCTCCCACTCAACAGGTAAATGATTCTTATATATAATTTGCTGCATTTTATAATGGGCCCTTTATAATGGGCTTTTATAAAATTGGTTTGGCCCTCGAACGCAGATCTGATTTTCCATGTGGCCCCCGACAGAAATTAATTGCCCACCCCTGTTCTAGAGGAACTCGATTGACTTCTGCAAGAACATATTGAGGGACCAAAGCAATATTAAATTGAGCTATCAGCCGATTTTGATCTCAAGTGAAATGGCTCAACAAATGGGAGGATGAACAGCTGGCTTCTGATATTATTGCCGATTTGATGATCGTGTATCTCCTACTTGTGCAAAAGAGGGCACCTGTAGGTGTTCTCACCTTCATTTTAAGAGGACCTAGGAATTCAGTCCTTCGGGTCATTCTCTCTGCAATGTTTTCCATTTTGGACACTTAAGATGGGTGGACTTTGGTGGCTGGGGAGTTCTGGGAGTTGGAGTCCACCCACCATCTTTTAAGCGGCCCAGGTTTACATAGCTGGCTTTATTGTGCAAGAGGAATTTTGTGTGTGTGTGTTTTTTAAATCAGAGTCCACCCACCCTCCCTCCATCCCTCCTGCCCAACGTGGAACTTCTCAACCAAACCTAAACACAGCAAATGACATATTTTTATCTGAGTATTGTAGGACTTTTTCTTCCCAAGTGTTCGGTTTTTAAAAGATTTTGAACTGCCATGAGGAAATGTAACAGCTTGTTCAGTTTGGTTTTTCTTTTTTGTCTTAACAGAATTAAGTTTTAAAACGAAAGAGGTTGTCTTTTTTGTTTTTTTAAATGAAATTGCTTATTAAAACATTTTGAAGTATGAAAAAAATGGAGGCTCCAGAATTAAGTGTTGTCTCTGTAGGAATTTAGAACTGGAGGAGAGGCGAAGGACTGGTTTCTTCTGGACATATGGAAGTGTCAGGAATGTGAGGACAAGCCAGGGTTCCACAAAATGAAAGGAAGCCGAAATTGAATTGGTTGACGTCCTTGATGTCATAGTCCAATTTCTCCTTTGGGAACTATTCTGTTTCCACACATTTCCAGAGGTTCAATCTAGAAATACTGAATGGATGTGTAAATTCTTGGGTACTTTGCCCTGGTAATCCTTCTTGGAGTTGGAAATCCTAAACGATGTAGTAAGGCGACCTGGACAATTAAAAGACCTTCAAGCCGTTTCTCCCTGTCTTCCGGAGGAGTAATGCCTAGCTAAGGAGGGGAGATGCAGCTCCCCTCGACCCACCTCTTCCCCCACCCTTCTAAGGTGGGTCAGACCCCTCCGGGTCCCAGTAGAAACCCTTCCAACAAGGTAAACACGGATCAAAGCAGCAAACGATCGCAGTCTCTGATCAGTCAACGGAAACACCAGTTTCATTTTGAAAGACTAATAGGCACTTTAGTCGTTGGTAGCACTTCCAGAAAGATAAAGGTGTGTTCTTATCAGACTTCTTCCAAAGGACTTTGGCAGACTTCCATGGGAGTAGCTATAACTGGTTGAGACCCATTACGGGCTGTGAATGACGATAATTCACAGCCTTTGAACTAAAATAAAAGGGCTTTGGATTTAATGTATGTTTGTTGGTATCTCAGGAAGCCTTGGTCAGAAAGAGTTCATTGGCAAGTTGAAAAGCATTAAAGGTTCAATCCTAACATCTTGCTTGAACCCAATTGGGGGGGGGGGGTTAAAAGCAAAGGGAGAGAGTTATTGTAGAGGTCTTGTTGGGAATCTTTCACAGTTCTGGATTTGCATTAAAATTACACCTGTGACTTCTAACAAAATTATACCTACTCAGCAAATGGAGCCAAGTATCGTTTCTATTCAGAGGTTTAAATGGTGGTGGCAGGTCTGACGCAAACCAAGTTGCAGAAACAGGCTACAGAATCTCCGGTTAGGAACACTGAGAATTTCAATTCATACATGTTTTCCACCATTTTGCATGCCTCACCAGCAACAGAGAAGCGGCAACTGACAATCGATGAAAGCCTTCGGTGATCGCCAGTGGAAGCGAAGCGACAGTCAAGGGAGCAAGGCTGGCCAAAGCCACAACAGTGTGAATAATCAGTGTACAGATAACACTCATCTGGTCTGCTATTGGGGGTGTTAGCAGAACTTTTGAACAATTGCACTGCATTAATACAATTTATCTTCCAATAGCAGTCAAGAGTGCCAGATAGATATCTCCATGACCATTGTCCGGCATAGTTCTCAACAAGGAAGCACTAAGAATAAGCCAATGTTACCCAATACTGATTTTTAATTCCTAAGTGACCAATTCTTGGTTAAAGGCAAATGCTTTGAATAGCATGTCTGCACAATATCACGTGCTTGGTGGTGTTGCTAGTGGAATTTGCTCTTGCCCACCACCTCAAGTCTTGAGACTTAAAATACGATAGGAATCAGTCAGTTGCATTATCTATTCTTTACGGTTTCTCCTGTAACAGGGTACCTAGGAACAGATAAGCCAGAGCAATCAACAGACGTTGCTGAATTGTATAAAACCAGAAACACAAGCCCAAAATCACATGACTACATCTCATCTTGATTTACTTTTGGTTGTGTTGGCTGAGATTTTGAAGCACACCTGACCTGGATATGCATAAAAGAACCAATGAAACTCTGAAAGTAGAGTGTTCTGTTGCAGAATGCAAACAAGCAATTTGCCAGTTATTAAGCACATATTCACATCGGCCAGACATGTCAAAAGGCCTGTGAAGGCAGACTTGGCACTCGGGACCATCCTGGAAAGGCTGGGCCCCCTCTCTGGGCACACGCACAGGAGGAAAGCATGCAGTGGGTGGAGGTGCTCAAGGAGGTAAGTGCAGCCAGGCACCCCCTTGAGGAAGCAGGGGTGGGGATCCCCCAACAGCTTGAGAGCCTAGCTAGGAGCTTGCCCTCCACTGCCCAGGGCTCCAGACCCCCAGACATCTCACACCAAAGTCCGGGGGGTCTGTGTGACTCGAGACAGACAACTGAGGCATTTCTGGTTGACAAGGCTTTGGCATTTGGTGCTGGGCAAGGGAAGACATCTCAGCTGCTTCCTACTCCAGACACAGCGAGTCTCATCAACTGGCCACTCTGGTACCACCCAGATCCATCGGAGCTGGCTGGAGGCTCAAGCCCATGCCAAGGAAGGAAAGGAAATTATTAAATTCTAAGAATGAGCTGAGGGCAGGCATTGATGAACGAAACGTTTATTGTAACAAAGGAACAGGTTACCCCAGTCTGCCAATATGCTGCCAAATTGGCCAGCTGACAGGTAACAGCTGATGCCATCTGACAGCTCCCTTTTAGTTCACTGTCAGGCTGCTCAGCCAACTGGAACAAACAAAACTCCCACTCAAAATGCGGACCAACAAATAGAACTTCTGTAGAACACAATAGGAATGGTCCCCCACGGAGGCTTCTACACCTATGAGGCAAGGCCAGGAAGAAGCTGGAAAAAGAGGAAGGGGCTGCCTAGGATCAGCTCCTAGACAGACTCCTCTTCCTTTGGGCCATCGAATCAACCCCAAATCACCAGATTGCCTGCCCTGGGTTAACCCAAGGCATGAAACTGGGTTAAATACGAGGGCCGTATTTCCAAACATATACAATGCCCAGCTGTTTCCATGGAAACCGTGATCCCCGACATGTTATGATGCAGTTAAGTCTTTCAAGTAAAGCTGCAACTGAGACTCCTGATGCACCAAGGAAATTTGAGTCGCTTTCCCTGTTGCCAAGCCATCATAAAATTAAGTCTCCACAGGTGTCTTCTCAAGCTGCTCATTTTGTAGATAAACTCAGCACACTTCACATGGAGTTTATATCATACTCATAAAATGGCGGAGACATGGTAACAAGGTAAGCCAACGAACAGGCATGGCAGGCAATAGATCAGCCAATGGGAGCTCAATTGAAAACTGAAACTGTTGGGAGCTTAAGCATGGCTTTGCAGTTCTGTAGTTTTGTCTGTTGTGTTGAACAAGCTGTTCTGTTCTTCCTCTGCTTGTGGTTTTGCTTGTAACTACCACCACGTTTGGAAGAACTTACTATTTAGTATAGTACATTAACTTATTTATATACATGACTAAATGAACGCTAAATAAGTCGTCTGTGTGTGCTTTTTGGATTGGATTTCTGCAATAAACTGATTGTTTACACGCCCCTTTGGTTGACTCTGAACAAGAAATTCATTATTGGATTGCTCAGTAAATCCATTTGCAGCTGACATGGAGGAAGCACCTGTAAACATCCAGATGGCGCTTACAGAACTCCAGACCCCACAGAATCATATTTTTCCTTAACAGTTCACTAGGTTCATCCCCAAAACAATGCCCCATCCCACCTACAAACTGCTCAAATGCTGTGCATGTTTGAAATTACATGTGTGAACTTTGAGGGTGAACAAAAAGCACACATATGTCAACTTCTCACTTACGTGCAACTTAATTACATCCAGTTTCCACAAGCTCAGAAACTAAAGTCAAACAAACATGCAACTGGATCCCCCTTGAGGGTAACCATAATGCTGATGCGATCCTCAATTGAATTTGATACCTGACATAGCCCCCACTTAAATGTTTTTGAAGGTGGTATATTATTTTTCTTTTAACATGGGTTTCATTACTTGGAAACCTGACAGGAACATTTCCAACCAAATCTCCTGACTGCAAACGTATGTATTTGTAAGTTTGTAACTCAATCCAAAACCTTGGAGCATAGTTTTTCATTAGCTTTTAAGTTTGAATTTCTTCCCTCCCCAATTGTCTAAAATTCTCCAAAGCCAGGACATATGCAAAAATTGCAAATTGCCATAAAGTAGATCTGCAAATTGTAGTGGGAAATTTTAACACACACACACAAAAAGAGCAACTGACAGACTGAGTCAAGTCTTCAAAATTAGCAAGTTTAAGACATGTGGACTTCAAACTCCCAGAATTCCTGAGAGGTCAAGTTTGAAGACCCCTGGATTAAGTTTTCTGGAAAAAAGCCTCTTAATGCAATTTTCAACCAGATGTTTGGGGGGCCAGATGCCCCCATGAAAGTCCATTCTCTGTCCCACACAAATTTGAAGGAGCAAACTTGCAATCAAATTTAAAAGGGCATTCAGGGGGACATTTCTTCACGATGAAATTATTTTATCAACTATACTGCACTTTTATGGGATGCAAATAGCAGTCTCTTTTAATCAATCTTAATAAACTGAGCTTCTTCAAATAACTAGGTTATGAACTATTTTACAGCAACCTGTCTGCCCTGCATATTGCCAAAGGCCACAGCAACAGAACCCGTTAATTTAGGCTCAAAAAAGTAAAAATGGTAGCCATAACAGTGAAGGAAAAGTTGCTTTTGTATTTTGTGTACATTAAATATCAAGATGTTTTTGTAAATTGAAGGCAAGCAATATAAATCAAGTTTTGTTCAAATGGCAAATACTGAAGGAGACCCCACCATAAATGTTACATATTGAGATTTGTAGGTTTGTTAACAAGTAAATAGGAACATCAAGTATTTTAATCAGAAATTTAAGGTAATTTTGTGACGCAGAGTAAGTGTATTTATTCAATAGGAAAAAATAACTACCAATTCCAGAGTAAATTGTTGGAAAATTAAAGCCAGACAATACCAAAGCTAGCAGCAGACCAAATAGTCATTTAAGAACTAAAATTTGGGAGCCAACTTATGTCTGTCATTGTGTAGAAATCTTGAAAGAGTATTAACTATGTTTACTGCTTTATTTTCTTTTATTAAGGTAGGTACTTGTGTCACACTTCATATTAATGAAAAATCTGCCATCACTACAAATTTGAAAAAGCCTCGCCTTTTCTACCCACCAGAGAAATAATGAACTGAAAAAGGAAGAAATGAAAGGGGGAATAGCAGAAGTCTGTGGAACAAAACCAAGAACTAGGAGTATATTTTGGCAAAATGAACTGGAGCCAATAAAAAATGGGCTACAGAATTAAGGACTGTGTGTGTATCAGGAAATTTTATCAGAAATGTTGAAAGGCCCTTAGAAGCTGCAAGGCAGCCATTTTTATTAAATGTGGTCCATCTTTTTCTTGAAAATCCACCCAAATCCTTTAGTAAATTTTAAAGCAACCCATTTTTCATCTTTGAGAAGTTTTTTCCATCTTTGAGAAGTTTTGCAAAAGCTTGTGCCTTTCAGAGAAGCATTAGAAGTCCCAGCTGCAGATGTTTTTGCTGTAACAGCTCCTTCATATCTCATTGCAAAGCTTTTAAATTTAATTGAACCATTACTTATCCTTTCCAATAGAATTGCTTTCAAATTCTGCTTTTTTAACGATTCTGCAATTCCCCCCACCCCAAATTGAGGCATTTTCAGCATTAACTGAAAAACAGGATTACTTTAAAAATACTAAATTTTTCTGCTAAAAAAAAACACCAAAATTCTACAGAAAACCCAGGTACAGAAAAACCCAGTAAACCAGCTTTGAACTAAGTTTGTTTTACGGAGCTTAGCATAGAAGGATAATGTGTACAGAAAAGACTTAGCTGAATTTTAAAGTGAAAAACCCAGTAAGCGTAGATTTGGTTGAATGTTTAAAATAAAAAGACATAGAAAAAAACCCAGCCAGAGGTTTAGAAAAACCCAAATTCGGGTTTGAAAAAATTCCCATCAATGGCAGCTTTTGTTTTTATAAATAGGCTTTTCTTTCTTCCACTTTTCACTAAGAAAAATTCCCAGTAAGTGAGACTGAATGTAGGAAAACGCTGTATAAAAATGTTTTCTTGATAAATAGATATTCAGGCTTCCTCAATGAAACCCTAATTTCAGAACAAACCGAGAATAACTAAAAGAACTGCAAAACAGGCCTCTAACGCGACAGGAAAATAAAAAGCGATTTGTCCGACCTAACCACCACCCGCTGCCTCCTTCCCCAGAAATGAGCCGAGAGGGCTCTGCAAGCAAGGGAAATATACTTCAGGACTATACCAACGTCAAAATGAAAGGGGGGGTTCGAAAGAGAAAACTTTCTTAAATATCTTGAAGGGACATTTCCAGCCAAATCTCCTAACCGCTGTAATGAAAACGTATTGATAATAGATTGTGAGTCGTTCCAACCTTGTGGCATATTTTATTTCATGAGCTGAAGTTGCAAGCTGTTCTTCCACACCCCCCCCGCACGATCTCAATTTCTATTTGGGACATTCCAGCCCGGGCCATATTCTCAAACCTTGTAATTACAGCGGAAGAAGTAGTTGCAAATTCTAAAGGGGACTTTTAAATTGTATGCAGAAAAAAAAAGGGAAAGAAAGCCCGAATTTTGCCCTGATTTTCTGGAAAAGCTTCTCAAGTCAAAAGGATTGTCTGCGGAATTTTGCTGAGAGGGCAGTTGCTCTGCAGAAATACATTCTCCCTTTGGAGGAAAAACTGCAATTTGCAATGCAAAATCTGAAAAGATATTCCCTGCTGACAGAATTATCTTGCCTTAACCTTGAGGACTGTACATTTTTCACTGTATGCAAATTGTATTTTAGGCAAATTGTATTCTCTGTGTGCACAGTTGCACTTGAGTGCCTTCCTTTAAATAAATCCTCTGACATAACAAACTCACTATCTTCAAATAATATTTGTGCTATAAAGTATGCCTACCCAAGGCATTGATAATACTGCCTGTTCATTTGGCCAAAGGCGGATAAATCAACACAGTTCTTGCATTTTGTCAATGTAGGTTAGAAAAGTCAAAATGGCAGCTATTACATTGCAAGTGAAATGTTGACTGTTTTTAATGTACATTATTAAAAAACACATTTGACATCTCTGAATTAAGGGTGGAGGAACACTACCACTTTGTTCCAGAAGATTTTTCTTTTAAATTCAGGTTAAATTTTAAAAAAAACGTGTTTTTTTAAATTCAGGTTTTGACATAAAATGTTCTTGTCTTCTTTCCACTTTGTTCAAATTTGGTGAATAAAGGTGGCTCATAACGGTGGAAAAGATAAAAATGCATCAGTTCAAAAGAAAACCAACGTACCCGATGAAAAGACCCAAAACCACACAATATTATAATCTTAATTTTTATAAAATGATGCATTGTTGGTATTTGACCCTGGAAAAATTGTCTGAAGTGCATGAAAGTACTTCTTCATAGTTACGCTGAAAATGTGAACAAGAGGGGACTTTTTAATCACTCTCAGTAGATACGTAAAAAAGCTTTAAAAAATGGATTCAAACACATACATTAATTTACAAGACTTTAAAGATTAACATACAACTGTAGCCAGAGATGTTTTTGGGACCGATTGACATGGAACTTCGTTTTTATATATGATGATGTTGTCCCCAAAACTGGGCTCTTGCTTGGTATCGAAGCCGATAAGCCACTGGACGCAAGATGTGGTACAAAATTACGCTTTTATTTTAGTACCAAGATATAAGGACCCCGGCTCAAAAGCTAACCAAGGGCCTCGATGAGAATCTTACAGCAATTTTTATAGTCAAGGGGTGGTCGCATTCAGTCCTTTGCCCTTCCCCTAATAATGCATGCATAACAGATAACATTGATTGATTATTTGGATCTCAGCCCCCTACATAGCTAAATGTTGTGTCACCTGCGTTTCACCCCAGGTCACGGGTATCTTACAAAGTGCCCTAGTTTCATGTGCCAACTATGTGGCTTTTGGGTTTTTTTCATACAAGCAAGCTATTCTTGTTCCTAATATCCTGGCTAGTGGTTTAAGATGCTAACTTCTGCCTCGCTAAGAATGTGCAGTTCCAACCCCTTTCCTATTGCAGAGCAACTCAAGGAAGCATACCCCCACTCCCCACAACCCTCCTCCTTCCGCAGAGAAAAGCAAAAAGCAGTTTTAAATTTTTGTCTGAGGGAGCAGCCCCCAACCCCTGCAACCCCCCCCCTTCTGTAAAGAGAGAGAAAATAGGAAGAAGCAAGAGAAAATGTTTCTATCAGAATTCATATTCCTCGCTCTTATGTCCATTCCATCCATACCCGGGTCCTATCTCCACATATGACCCTTCCTCTGATCCCCAGGGCCTCCTCTGAACATACATTCCAGCACCTGATCCTTCAATAACAACAACCAGACTTCTATATGCAGAAAGGGGGAATGGTTTGATCGGCAGAAAAATCGATGACGAAGACTATGGAGCCTGCTGACAAGTCATAACAACAACCCTGTGAGGTGGGTTGGGCTGAGAGTAAATGGCCCAAGTTCCCTCAGCCGGCTTTCGTGCCTAAGTCAGCACTAGAACTCCCAGTCTCCTGGTGATAGCCCAAAGTCACCCAGCTGGCTTTCATGCCTAAGCCACGACTACAACTCACTGTCTCCTGGTGATTGGTTCAAAGTCACCCAGTTGACTTTCATACCTAAGGTGGGACTAGAATTCACCATCTTGTGTTGATTGGTCCGAAGTCGCCTAGCCGACTTTCTTTTTTTTTTTTTTATTAAAAAGGTTTTTTTTATTGATTTTAACAACAAACAAAAACACAAACAACATAAGACATGACATAAAAACATCATTATTCTTCATATATTTACAGACAGTGCATCGGTTGGTTTATCACTCCTTTTTGTGCATCTATTTCATATCCATCATAGTAGTTATATTACATAGTAACTCATATTATCAATCAAGAATTGTATATCCTAATATTGTTATTAAACAATCATTTAACTGATTTTAGTAATTCATACTTAAACGAGATAACTATAATTTATTTAGCTTATCTTATTACGAATCATAAAATCATACCAAGTCTATCGTAGTGAAATATTCTAAAAATGTTATCAAAGCCAAGAAAAAAAAAGAAAAAATAAATAAATAAATATATTCATTATTTCCTAAGTTTCTAAGTATTCTATTATTATATTGCATTATCTAACCATTGGTAAAAAAGATCCCAAATTTCATAAAATTGTTTATCTTCTTGCTCTCTAATTTCAAATGTCAATCTACTCATTTCAGCACAGTTCAATATTTTCTTAATGATTTCTTCCTCTAATGGTATTTTCTCACTTTTCCAATTTTTAGCAAATACAATCCTAGCCGCTGTTAATACATTTACAATCAGGTACTTTAAATTTTTATTAAATGTATCAGGTAAGATTCCCAATAAAAAAATCTCTGGTTTCAAATCTATATGTTCCTTTGTCATTTTTTCCAACCACATGCGAATTTTAGTCCAATATTTTTTTACGTCCTCACAAGTCCACCACATGTGGTAATATGAGCCAGGAGTCTGATGACATTTCCAGCATTTTTCAGATTTGTTCTTGAACATTCTTGCTATTCTTGTCGGGGGAAAATGCCACCTGTAAAACATCTTATACAAGTTTTCTTTATATGCTGTTGACATTGTCATTTTATAATTTTGAGACCACAATTTTTGCCATTTCTCCAAATCAATCCCATATCCAAAGTTTTCCCCCCAAGCAATCATTGTTTCTTTGACTTGTTCTTCCTCTAGTTTAATTTCCAACAAATGACTATATAGTTTTTTAATCACCTTTTCATCAGAACCTGTCAAAATCCTATCTAAGTCAGTCAATTTATCATAAAATCCTTCTGTTTTAGAATCTTTAAGATACCTTGAGTGTATTTGCGCATATGAAAACCAACTCATCTTTATATCTTGTTCTTCTAACTTTTGCATCGTTTTAAGTTCACCCTTTTCATCCAATATTTCCCCATATCTAACTGTTTGTTCCTTCTTATAAACTATAGGATAGGAAAAAGCTTCGATAGTTGATAACCAAACTGGTATTTTCAAATAACATTGTTTCTTAATTTTCTCCCAATTCAACCATAACGATTCCCGTATATAGTGCCTTCTAAAATAGCCCTGCGATTTAGTTCCTTTATACCACAAAAAAGCGTGCCAACCCAACAATAAGTCATGTCCTTCCAATGTCGATAATCTAGTCTTTCTTAATGTTATCCATTCTTTAGCCCACATTAAGTTTGCAGCTTGATAATACAACTCCCAGTTAGGAAGGCCAAATCCTCCTCTAATTCTAGCATCCTGTAAAAGTTTTAATTTTATTCTCGCTTTCTTACCTTGCCATATGTATTTCAACACAATTTTATTTAATTCTTCAAAATAGTCCTTACTTAGCTTGATTGGTATTGTTTGAAACAAATATAAAATTCTAGGTAGAATATTCATTTTAATTGTTGAAATTCTACCTATCAAAGACAATTGTAGATTTTCCCACTTTTTCAAGTCGGATGCTATCTGCTGTTTAAGTTTGATATAGTTATTCTCTTTCAATGTAATACATCTTGAAGTCAAAATTATCCCCAAGTATTTAACTTTATTCGTAACTTGAATTTTCAATAGGTCTGCCAACTCTTCTCTTTGTCTCAATAACATGTTTTTTGTCAAAATCTTTGTTTTCTCTTTATTTATTTTCAAGCCCGCCATCTCACCATATGTCTCTATCTTTTCCAGTAATTTTAAAGCTGTCTCTAAAGGGTCTTCCAAAATAAAGACCAAGTCGTCTGCAAAGGCTTGCAACTTAAATTCCTCCTTTTTAACTTTCATTCCTTTTATACTTGTGTCCTCTCTAATATTTCTGTTTAGCACTTCCAAAGTCAATACAAATAGCAGAGGGGATAATGGACATCCTTGTCTTGTGCCTTTTTTAATATTAATAGAATCTGTAAATTCTCCGTCTATCATCACTTTGGCTGTCTGCTTATAATATATAGTTTCTATTGCTTGAATAAATTTTCTAGCAAAACCCATCTGTTCCAGTAATAATAACATAAATTTCCAATTCACGTTATCAAATGCTTTTTGGGCATCTAAGAATATCAAAGCCATTTGTTTTTCAGGATGTGCCTCATAGTATTCCAAAGTATCCAGAATTACTCTCATGTTGTCTTTAATTTGTCTCTTTGGTAAAAATCCATTTTGATCAGGATGAATAAAATTATTTAAGTATTTTTTGAGCCTTTCTGCCAAAATTGAAGCAAAGATTTTATAATCTGCATTTAATAAAGAAATGGGTCTATAGTTCTTAATTTGTAGTGGGTCAGCCCCTTCTTTTGGGATGAGCGTAATATAAGCTTCTGACCATGTTTTAGGCATTTTCTTGTTTATCATAACTTCATTCATATATTTTTTTAAACAAGTTTTATTTTTCAAGACAAACAATACATAAATACACATAAACACAAAACATAAAAGTATACAAAATCTCTTTTCTGAAAGTTGCTTAGTCCCGGGTTAAAACTCTTGGTACAGACACAAGTTCAATTTCATATTCATTTTACATACCATTTCATATCTTCTTAACATTTTCAATTTTCTATATAATTTCTCCTCTCCTTTAAATTTTCTCAATTTTATTTCATTTTTATTTTTTTATCTCCTCTCAATTCATATCGTAATATTTATTATTCTTTGTCTGTTCTATTCCAGCCAATCATTTATTTTTCTTCTTTTAAAAAAAAGAAGAAGTACTTCTCCTATACACTATATGGAGTATGATGCCTTTGTCTTTTTCCTCTATATTTATAGTACTTAATATAAAATACATAACCTACATTGGTATTCTGTCTGGTACATTCTAAAATTATACTATATTATCAAAAATAATACAAATCTATTCATTAATATTGATATTCATTCATATCTTAGATATTTAACTCATTACTTTTCAATTAAATCACATGCTTTTATGAGAGCCCTATTTTTCAAAATTATTCTCCCCCCCACATCACATATTATAGCTCAATATTTCATTGAAATGTTCCTCCTTCTTCTACTTCAAATCTCACTTCACAAAAGTTTGCTAATATACCATCTTCTAATTATTAATATTAACAATCATTTATATCTTAAACATTTTATCCATTTCAATTGAATGTCATGCCTTTGTGGGAACACTTATGCTTTCCACGATTATTACCCCCCCCCACACACACACATCATAATCTTGGATCATATTTCATTACAATACTCCCTTTTTCTTAACAAAAATTTCACTTGTTTATGTTAAATATTTTATCACCTTTTAAACTACATATTTCTAATTTTCTATAATTACTTCTAAATACAGATATAAAAATGCAATCTTATGTACCTTCTAGAATCCCATTAACAATAAGACTTATCCATTATCTCTGAAAAACTTTTGCTTCTTAATATCTTGCTCCCCACCATCCTTTCTCCCTTGCTTCTTCTTCTCCTTGTCCTCTTTAACCCCTTGTCTCCCCACCTCCCTTTTATTCTGCTTTCCCCCTTTCTGTTGTTTCTTAACATAATGTCCCTTTTCCACCTTATTCTTCTCTTTTTGGGCTGTTTTTCCAGATCTTAAAGACCTCCGCTTTTTCCCTTCTCCAATCAAAGTCCTTTTCTCATCAAAAATGGCTTCTCCTTCTTCTTTATCCCCATCATCCTCATTCTGCTTCACATAAATATAAATCGCCATTTCTAAGTATTGGAAAATAGTGCCAAGTCCATCATCACCTCCTTGTTTTTCTCTTTCAAATTTTTGATATATAAGTTCCAATTCATCCATAGATGATGCCATTGTGTAGAGAAAAAGTTTTTCCAAACAACCACCCAGATGATTTAATCAGAAATAATTTCCAAAGGTTCCAAAATCACCAAACAATCCAAACAGACTGTTTCTTTTAGATACCTTCTTCTTCTTGACTTTCTCTTTCTGGGGGTTAAAGTAATCACAAATCCTTTTCAAATATATTTTTTGGAAGTTTTTAAACTCTTTGCAATTCTAGGCAATCTTCTCCTTATTTTCAAATTTTGCTCAGATTTTTTTCACTCTCCCTTCCCACTCACAGCCAAAAAGATTTTTTTTCCCGGTGTCACTTTAGGAAGGAGAGTCGAACAAAGAAAAAAAAACTTTTCCCTTTAGGGTATTCGCAGCTTGTAACTCTCGCAAGGAACAATAGATACTTAACAGCTTTCAAGGTTCCAAATAACTTTCTCCCGTCTTGTCCCAGCCAGAAGCAACTTTCACTTCTCTTTCAGCTCTCTCCCTCCTGCTCTTGCTTACCCGGCTGCAGCTTTCTTCGTGGCGGCCATTGCTGACCGCCGTTCCTCTGCCTCGGGAAAAGGGAGTTTAGCCGGCTGGGGAGGGGGTTTGCGGTACCCCCAAACCCCTTGCCGGATCCCCCTATCTTCCGCTGCCTCTACAGGGCAGCTGTATCCCCCAGATCCAAATGGATCGGGGGAACCTTGGCAGTGAACGCAGCAGGGATCGCACAGTGGCAAATCCCTGCCGCCGCCGAAAGCTAGCAAACCGGAAGGCTTCCATAATTTTTAACAATGAGATACTCAACGATTCTTGTAGTGTTTTGTAAAATTCTGCCGGAAAGCCATCTGGTCCTGGTGCTTTCCCGTTATTCTGTCTATTAAGTGCTTCAGTTAATTCCATCATTGTTATAGGATTTTCTAACATTTTCCCAGTTTCGTCCGGTATCTTGGGTAGGTTGGCATTTTGTAGGTACTGTTTGATTTTCCCCTCATCAAGATCCTCCTGCTTATATAATTGTGCATAAAAGTCTCGAATAATTCTCTTTTTCTCCTTATTACCATAACAGACTTGGCCTTGTTCATCCATTAATTGTAGTATTTTCTTGGATTCTTTCTCTTTTCTCAATTTATATGCTAACCATCTACCTGGCCTATTTGCATCTTCAAAGTAGTTCTGTTTAGCACTTCTAATTTTTTGCGCCAATTCTTCTTTCTCTGTTTGGTCCATTTTATGTTTAATTATGTCCATTTTAAATTTAATATCTTTTTTCTGCGGTGTTCTCTGTAATTCTTTTTCCAATTTTTTATAATCCTCTTCTAAAATTTTAATCATTTGCCTCTTTCTAATATTCTTTTTCTTTGTATAATCCATTATCAATCCTCTTGCATAAGCCTTCATTGTGTCCCAGACATTCTGCATTGAGGTATCTTCTTTTCTGTTCTCATTAAAGAAGAAGGCCAGTTCTTTTTCTATCCATTGTATAAAATCTTTTTCCTTTAAAATAGTATTATTTAATGTCCATCTAGATGTTCTTTTTTGTCCTTTCCATTTAATTGTCAATGGATTATGGTCTGCCCATGTACTTGTTTCGATGTTTATTTCTTGAATATTAGATAATAATTCTGTTGACGTCCAAATCCTATCTATTCTGGACCATGATGAGTGTCTATTCGAATAAAAAGTGTATTGTTGAGTCTTAGTATTTCTTTCCCTCCATATAACAACAACCCTGTGAGGTGGGTTGGGCTGAGAGTAAATGGCCCAAGTTCACTCAGCCGGCTTTCGTGCCTAAGTCAGCACTAGAACTCCCAATCTCCTGGTGATAGCCCAAAGTCACCCAGCTGGCTTTCGTGCCTAAGCCAGGACTACAACTCACTGTCTCCTGGTGATTGGTTCAAAGTCACCCAGTTGACTTTCATACCTAAGGTGGGACTAGAATTCACCATCTTGTGTTGATTGGTCCGAAGTCGCCTAGCCGACTTTCAATGCCTAAGGTGGGACTAGAATTCGCAGTCTCCCAGTTTGTAGCCTGGACCTTCACCACTAGACTAAACTGTGGAAAATATGTGCAAGAATGGCTCGCGCTATGTTCATGTTCTTTATGAATGATAACGTTTGGGTTTGTTGTAACACCATTTTGGGGGCCTACAAAACTAGGTTTCTTGGATCTTGGTCTCACTTATTGATCTATTCACTAGATGTTTATCCCACCTTTATTAATTTATAAGTAACTCAAGGCAATGCACATACAAGAATAGATATGGCCAGGCTTGGAGGGATAGAACCGTAAACATCAGGATGAAGTGAAATGAATTGAAAAGATAAAGACAAGGATATCTCTATTTGCATATTTCGGTCCTCGCTGCTGGTGTGACAGTTTTCCTTGGCACAGAATTTGGAAATCGTTATCATTGGCAGAACACATAAGCTGGGATGATTGACATGCAGCTTCAGCTCTTAATGCCTCATGGTTTCAGAAAGAGCTGGTGCAATAGAAGGTAATATTGTGGGTCAGGTTTTTCAACCGGATCGGTGAACAGTTTCCTCACACCGTAGCTCGGCTGAAAGAACCCTTGTTTGAAAAATGAAACTTCTTATTTGAGTCGGATGTGTGTGTATGTTTCTCTCTCTTCGATTTCTGCTCCTTGCAGGGTGAAGAAGGCGTTAAGCGTTGGGAAGATACGATCAAACATCTTTCTGCAAACTGGATC
>NW_020718300.1:0-22295 GCF_900518725.1 Notechis scutatus
TTAAATAGAAACCATTAATTATGAAATAAAAGACCAAACTCTTTTTAGAGTTACTTTTAAAACTGGACTGAATTAACTGAACTTACTGAAAGAAGGTGACTAAGGGAAGAAACTGGATTATACTATTTTTGAATTGGTATTCTTCCCTGACTTTTAGACTTTTTTTCCTCTAACTTTTAAGACATAGGTAATTTTAATCATTTAAAGTTAAAGGGAAAGCAATCAACAGTGCCATCTATTTTTGGGTGGGGGGGACTGAAAAGAGGTGAAAGAGGGAAATTGAATATTGACTATCTAAGTCAGGCTTGTCCAACCCGCGGCCTGCATGCAGCCCAGGTCGGCTCGTAATGCGGCCCAGTGCAATTTTTTATTTTTTAAGAAATTCCAAAGTTTCAAGTTACACTGCCGGCGCTTGCGGCCGGAATGCGGCTGGGGCACGTCACAACGGTATACGTTCCCAGAGAAAAATATCCTTCACTTCACAATCATGCCTTATTCATGTCATCGCTATTTGGAAGCACCTACATTTGTGAGCAGCTATTTTCAAGGATGAAGCACACAAAGAATAAAACTAGAACCAAAATATCTGATGAGCACCTTGAGCACTCACTGAGAATTGCAACAAGTTCCATCAAAGCAAATATGGATGCATTGGTGGCTGAGAAACAATGTCAAACATCTCACTATCTTCATTTCCAAGTAAGTTTAATATGTTAACTATGTTTTCTATGGTTTTTTTTGGATGATCAGGTATCGTTACTGTTATTTTATTTTATGTGCGGCCCAAACCGAATTTTCATCTTCTAATGTGGCCCAGGGAAGGTGAAAGGTTGGACACCCTTGATCTAAGTTGACCTTGAAGACTGAGGAGACTAAACAAGATACAATTATTTACAGAGATAGAGGGCTACAGTGAGATCCCAATGTTAAGAGATCACACCCATTTCATATCATATTTTTACACATTCCCATTGCTGGCCACTTGTCTATCCTTCCCAGGCCAGTCACAATATCATACCTAAATGTTTAAAAGTGGTGTGACCACTTCTGAAGAGGTTTGGCCTTGGGTGCCAATGATTATAAACCACCATTTGTGCCTTGAACCATGACATTTGCTGGGAAGGGAGAGGATTTTGGAGATTGTACACCAGTTCCAGTAAGGATTTCGGGCTCCGATGTTGTACTGAGGACAGTCTGGATGATCCATGGCCAATAAGAACTTTCAAGGATTTCCTTGTTAACAGAATGCCAGTGTGACCATTCTGTCACGCCCGGAGTCTGATTCTGAGGGGGAGATTGAGCAGCTGACAGGAAGTGGGAGGAAGATCCAGGGCCACCCCCTCTTCATCCTAGGGCACACAGGAAAGAACAGAGAAGACAGCAACGTGGCTTACGGGAGAGAAAAAGGCCTTGATCCCTTTCATTAGTTGCAGCTGGGAGAACAGGATACGAGAAGGGCATTTGCACACAGTACCTTGCTGGAAGCAAAGTGTGCGTTATCTTTCGCAAGGCTTATCTGGGTTTTGGCGTCCTCCGAACTGTATGTGCTTCGTTATCTTTTGGAAGTCTGCAATTTATTATCCTGGCCTGTCGTGTTAATTACTTCGTGGTTTGTGTTGGTTTTTTTATTTCTAATTTATCTTTACTTTGGGTTCGGACTGCATTTCTTCCCTTTATAGACTGTTTTTGGAAGAGTTTGATTATCCAGCCGATAACTGGACATTGGGGGCCAAGTTGGAGGTATTAAAGGGAATTTATCTACTTTATTTTTGTGCCACGCCCCAAGTCATCACGCATTCTTCAGAGGTCCCAAAAAATTGCCCGCACCGCTAAGATTAGCTGCACGTAGTTATCAAATATCACAGGAATGTCTTAACTTTATCAGTGCAATGTTGTTGATCCCTGTGGAGATTCAAATTAATCCAGGTGGAAGAAGATTCATTTTATTGAATGTAACTGTATTGTGTAGAAAGGTCTGTAGAAGAGCACCATCTTCCAGACTTTCAAAGAGCTGCGAAAGTCCCCCCCGAGCATTGGGTTTGTAGCACCTGAAGGGATGTTTCAAACAGAGCTGCACCTCCAGTACTCGCGTTTGTGAAAACATGAAACCCTACTGGCCCCATCCAGAGAAATCCGCTTCAAGCTTGATTGCAGAAAGTACGACTTCAGCAACTGAGCGGTCAATGCCTGGAATGCACTCCCTGACTCTGTAGTTACATCCTCAAACCCCCATTCCTTTAACCTCCAACTATTCACTATTGACCTCACCCCGTTCCTAAGAAGTCTGTAAGGGGCGTGCTTAAGTGCACCATCGTACCTCCCATCCCTGTCCTATTGTCCCCATTTATTCATACCTATTTCCTGTATTCATACTGCTTATTCTTAAGCGACTGACAAATCAAATAAATAAAATAAATTTTTGCCCTCCTTGGAGGCTCGAGGAAAACCTCCGGAGCCCAGACGGAGGAAAAACACCCCCCCACCTGTGGTGCAGGAGACTGATTAGGCCACACCCACCCAGCAACTGGGCAGAGAACCTGTTGCTAAATTTTTTGAAGCCCACCCCTGGTGACTAGGCACCATCAAAGCCAACACCAGCCAGGACGTAAAATAGCTAAAATAAGATGTACGAGAATAGAAAACTTGGGGGAGTGGTGCAGAGAACCAACACAAATGATAGGAGAGCATCATCTCCATAAATGAAGAAGTTTGCCATTTTGTGAGTGGTTCTTCAAGCAATGGATCGGCTTTCTTAGTGACTATTATCCAGGGCCTTCTAAGATATTTTGTACAGCATCTAGTGACATGGGAAAACTTCCCTCCTTCGGAGATGTCTTAATATGTTTGAGCCCGTAAGCCTGCAAATTCCATATAAAGGAACCAGATAAAGCCTCGTTGAACTTTTAAGTGGTATTTATATTTGTTTTTTCTCTCCTTTTCTAAAGGTCTGTCTTTTCCAGGGGAGGGTGGAGAAGACGTGTCAAGCCTGCCATCTTCAACTTCTTTGCTTTGCTGGCATCCTGCCATAAAGTGCAAGGGAAGGAGGCGGCATTGGGGTGGTAAAGGTTGGGAGACAAACTGACTGTCAAACCCCGCTGGGGGGGTTGCCATACCCAGCTGCATCGGCTATTACCACCGATGCCAGCCTTTATGGTTGGGGAGCGCATCTACAGTCAGCGATGGCACAGGGTTGGTGGTCTCAGTTCGACAGCACTCGACAAATCAATTGGCTGGAGGCTCAGGGCCATTCACTTAGCCCTCAGGCAGTTTTGGGGCAGAGCAGCAGGGACTCATAATACTGACGGACAATGTGGCTGCAAAGGCTCACATCAACCATCAAGGGGGGTACCAGATCCAAGAATCTAATGCAGGAAGCAGAAACTGCTCACTCTACAAGGAGTGCATCTCCAACAGCAGAGCTTGGACTACACCAGCCTCTATTGGGCCTCCTCACAGGGGAGGAGCGGGATTGGAAAATAACAACAGCAAGACAACCAACAGCGAATGACGACAACAGCAGCCTGGAACAGCTGATTGGTGTCATGCCAGGGGCCCAAGACCTGGCCGCCAACCAGCTGTTCAGCGTTAGTCTCCAGAGCCTACCAGGCAAAGTTGGGAGCATGATGGCAGTACTTCCTGTTGCCCAGCCCAGCTGATCAGCAGGGCGCCGGGATGCTACCAACCAGCTGACTGGCGGTGGCTCAAAAAGCGACAGCGGTCCATAGAGCAAGTGTCTTGGAAGACTGCTGGGGGAAGGAGAGCGGAGCCCTGGCAGACTGGTTGCTGCAAAGACTCCTGGCTTAAGAGGTCCAGTTGTGCAGATCCTGCGCTTCCAGGTCCGGAATATGGACCATTGAGAACAAGAGGCGTTAATCCAAAATAAACCAGCCAAGGATAGATACATAGCCTGAGAACGGAATGGGAAACTACATCAAGAGGTATCAAACATCAAAGCCATTCCAAAAACAAGAAACACAAATACTATTTGAACACTTATGAGACTGGTCGAGAGAAAAGGAGTGATCTAAAAGGTTAACTTGTAAATGACAATGGCCAGAGTAGAGGCCTCCCCTTCCATTGTAAAATTGTAAAAGAAAATATGATTGCTTGGAGTAAGAACGTAGGGCGCAGCATCACATTAGCGGAATGGGAGAAAGTTTGGGGCAGAAACAATAAGATTACCAAATCGGCAGCATACAAGGAAAATCTTTATAAAATGTTTTATAGATGGCATCTCCCCCCTTCGAGGTTAGCGAAGATGCACCCCAACATGAGTCCGCATTGCTGGAAGTGTAGGAAAAAAGAAGGAACCTTTTTCCATGTGGTGGTCTTGTGCAGAAACCCGAAAGTATTGGAAGAAAATCAAAACTTGGTTGGAAGAAATCACCAGAGCAGATCGAATACAAACCAGAGTCCTTCCTACTAGGGATTTTTGATAAGCAAATTTCCAAAAAAGCCAAATACATAACAATACACATTTTAACAGCGGCCAGATTAGCCTTCGCTCAACACTGGAAACAACATCAAATTCCATCAGAAGAAATGAGTATTGAAAAAAATCTCAAAATGCGCAGAAATGGATAAATTGACTTTGGCGCTAAAAAACAAAGACACTTCACTATACTACGATAGCTGGAATTGTTGGTATAATTGGATTGACCAAAGATAAATTATATATCATAAGGCATAAAAGAAAAGTATCAACCCATAATAACGAGGTGGCGATATAAGTTAAAAACAGGTGTGGTTATATGACACAAGTTAAGGTTATGAAAACAAAAGAAGATCTTGCAAACTGTTAAAATAAGAATACTTTTTATCTTGTAACCTCTTTCTTTCTTTCTTCCCCCTTTCTTTTTCTTTCTTTTCTCAAAATTCTTTCCCTCTCTTCCTCTTCTCTCTTCTTTCTTTTTCTTTCTTTTGCTTATTTGTGTATGTATTGTGACTGGTTTTAATTGTAAAAAATAATAAACTATATTTATAAAAAAAAAAAGAAAGGCAGAAAGTACAGATTCTACCTTGGAAGAAACCATTTTGACATGGATAGGAATCTTTGTTTTTTTTGGCTATTTGGTCATTTGACTAGTTAGCATTCCTCACGAATCCAGTTCTGTAAACCACTAATACAGACGTTAAAGGAACAGCAAGAAGAAAGTCTTCAATTAAACAGCAGGAGCAGCAAACTTGGAGGCAAGCAAAGGAAGGACTGCCAGAATATCCTATTAAGATTCTAATACTTCAGACTTACGAATCTCTAGGAGTGATCTAAAAGGTTAACTTGTAAATGACAATGGCCAGAGTAGAGGCCTCCCCTTCCATCAACCAAGGTTTGTCCTGAATTTTGACTCAGCAATTGCCAGGGTTTGTTTTGTTCCCTGCCGTGGTTAAACAAAAATGAGGGAGCATCTATTGTCCTCTGAGGGGGCAACTAAAAGAAACCAAAATCAAAATGGTTGCCTAAGGACACAGGACACTATGAGCAATGACTGTAGTCAACTGGATACCACTAGGAGGTCTGAGATTCGGTACAGCAGATTCGGTACAGATTACTGAATGTGGTGATTTAAGACTCCTGGCTAAGTGACTTAAAAGCAGACATTGAGAAACTGGTATCAGTTCATCAAGCCCATCTATCACATTAAGAATTTACTGAACGGTGAATTTTACTGAGTTTACTAAGTTACTAGGTTCTTGATAAATGACTCTCACTTTGAAAACCTGGTACCACTGGATTATGTTCAAGAATTTTGTTGAATTAACATTAACTAAAAAGTTTTAAACTGGATTTTGAATCAATGTGCAATTGTTAGTTTTGAATTTTACTGTTACTATCTTCCTTAGAGGGTCGTGCAAACCACTATTCCGAATAATACTATTTATAGGGGATGGGGGGGGCACTGAGGAAGTGGTCTCCAAGAGAGTATATACGGAAGCTCCGTGGGGATAGATATCTTCTAGACATTCTCAGTGATGAAGTTCAACAAATCCAGACACAGATCCTCTATCACTGATGACCACCTCTCAGCTGTCCTTCGCATAGCCACCTCAGATATTCCGCCAGATTTCGGTGCACTTGTTCAAGCCCAAGACAGACTGGATTTCTCCCACTCAACAGGTAAATGATTCTTATATATAATTTGCTGCATTTTATAATGGGCCCTTTAGAATGGCCTTTTATAAAATTGGTTCGGCCCTCGAACGCAGATCTGATTTTCCATGTGGCCCCCGACAGAAATTAATTGCCCACCCCTATTCTAGGGGAACTCCAGATTGACTTCTGCAAGAACATATTGAGGGACCAAAGCAATATTAAATTGAGCTATCAGCCGATTTTGATCTCAAGTGAAATGGCTCAACAAATGGGAGGATGAACAGCTGGCTTCTGATATTATTGCCGATTTGATGATCGTGTATCTCCTACTTGTGCAAAAGAGGGCACCTGTAGGTGTTCTCACCTTCATTTTAAGAGGATCTAGGAATTCAGTCCTTCGGGTCATTCTCTCTGCAATGTTTTCCATTTTGGACACTTTAAGATGGGTGGACTTTGCTGGCTGGGGAGTTCTGGGAGTTGGAGTCCACCCACCATCTTTTAAGCGGCCCAGGTTTACATAGCTGGCTTTATTGTGCAAGAGGAATTTTGTGTGTGTGTGTTTTTTAAATCAGAGTCCACCCACCCTCCCTCCATCCCTCCTGCCCAACGTGGAACTTCTCAACCAAACCTAAACACAGCAAATGACATATTTTTATCTGAGTATTGTAGGACTTTTTCTTCCCAAGTGTTCGGTTTTTAAAAGATTTTGAACTGCCATGAGGAAATATAACAGCTTGTTCAGTTTGGTTTTTCTTTTTTGTCTTACAGAATTAAGTTTTAAAATGAAAGAGGTTGTCTTTTTTGTTTTTTAAATGAAATTGCTTATTAAAACATTTTGAAGTATGAAAAAAATGGAGGCTCCAGAATTAAGTGTTGTCTCTGTAGGAATTTAGAACTGGAGGAGAGGCGAAGGACTGGTTTCTTCTGGACATATGGAAGTGTAAGAAATGTGAGGACAAGCCAGGGTTCCACAAAATGAAAGGAAGCCGAAATTGAATTGGTTGACGTCCTTGATGTCATAGTCCAATTTCTCCTTTGGGAACTATTCTGTTTCCACACATTTCCAGAGGTTCAATCTAGAAATACTGAATGGATGTGTAAATTCTTGGGTACTTTGCCCTGGTAATCCTTCTTGGAGTTGGAAATCCTAAACGATGTAGTAAGGCGACCTGGACAATTAAAAGACCTTCAAGCCGTTTCTCCCTGTCTTCCGGAGGAGTAATGCCTAGCTAAGGAGGGGAGATGCAGCTCCCCTCGACCCACCTCTTCCCCCACCCTTCTAAGGTGGGTCAGACCCCTCCGGGTCCCAGTAGAAACCCTTCCAACAAGGTAAACACGGATCAAAGCAGCAAACGATCGCAGTCTCTGATCAGTCAACGGAAACACCAGTTTCATTTTGAAAGACTAATAGGCACTTTAGTCGTTGGTAGCACTTCCAGAAAGATAAAGGTGTGTTCTTATCAGACTTCTTCCAAAGGACTTTGGCAGACTTCCATGGGAGTAGCTATAACTGGTTGAGACCCATTACGGGCTGTGAATGACGATAATTCACAGCCTTTGAACTAAAATAAAAGGGCTTTGGATTTAATGTATGTTTGTTGGTATCTCAGGAAGCCTTGGTCAGAAAGAGTTCATTGGCAAGTTGAAAAGCATTAAAGGTTCAATCCTAACATCTTGCTTGAACCCAATTGGGGGGGGGGGGTTAAAAGCAAAGGGAGAGAGTTATTGTAGAGGTCTTGTTGGGAATCTTTCACAGTTCTGGATTTGCATTAAAATTACACCTGTGACTTCTAACAAAATTATACCTACTCAGCAAATGGAGCCAAGTATCGTTTCTATTCAGAGGTTTAAATGGTGGTGGCAGGTCTGACGCAAACCAAGTTGCAGAAACAGGCTACAGAATCTCCGGTTAGGAACACTGAGAATTTCAATTCATACATGTTTTCCACCATTTTGCATGCCTCACCAGCAACAGAGAAGCGGCAACTGACAATCGATGAAAGCCTTCGGTGATCGCCAGTGGAAGCGAAGCGACAGTCAAGGGAGCAAGGCTGGCCAAAGCCACAACAGTGTGAATAATCAGTGTACAGATAACACTCATCTGGTCTGCTATTGGGGGTGTTAGCAGAACTTTTGAACAATTGCACTGCATTAATACAATTTATCTTCCAATAGCAGTCAAGAGTGCCAGATAGATATCTCCATGACCATTGTCCGGCATAGTTCTCAACAAGGAAGCACTAAGAATAAGCCAATGTTACCCAATACTGATTTTTAATTCCTAAGTGACCAATTCTTGGTTAAAGGCAAATGCTTTGAATAGCATGTCTGCACAATATCACGTGCTTGGTGGTGTTGCTAGTGGAATTTGCTCTTGCCCACCACCTCAAGTCTTGAGACTTAAAATACGATAGGAATCAGTCAGTTGCATTATCTATTCTTTACGGTTTCTCCTGTAACAGGGTACCTAGGAACAGATAAGCCAGAGCAATCAACAGACGTTGCTGAATTGTATAAAACCAGAAACACAAGCCCAAAATCACATGACTACATCTCATCTTG
Organism: Notechis scutatus; assembly: GCF_900518725.1. The sequence continues at coordinate 8,654 of NW_020718300.1, forward strand.
ATTTACTTTTGGTTGTGTTGGCTGAGATTTTGAAGCACACCTGACCTGGATATGCATAAAAGAACCAATGAAACTCTGAAAGTAGAGTGTTCTGTTGCAGAATGCAAACAAGCAATTTGCCAGTTATTAAGCACATATTCACATCGGCCAGACATGTCAAAAGGCCTGTGAAGGCAGACTTGGCACTCGGGACCATCCTGGAAAGGCTGGGCCCCCTCTCTGGGCACACGCACAGGAGGAAAGCATGCAGTGGGTGGAGGTGCTCAAGGAGGTAAGTGCAGCCAGGCACCCCCTTGAGGAAGCAGGGGTGGGGATCCCCCAACAGCTTGAGAGCCTAGCTAGGAGCTTGCCCTCCACTGCCCAGGGCTCCAGACCCCCAGACATCTCACACCAAAGTCCGGGGGGTATGTGTGACTCGAGACAGACAACTGAGGCATTTCTGGTTGACAAGGCTTTGGCATTTGGTGCTGGGCAAGGGAAGACATCTCAGCTGCTTCCTACTCCAGACACAGCGAGTCTCATCAACTGGCCACTCTGGTACCACCCAGATCCATCGGAGCTGGCTGGAGGCTCAAGCCCATGCCAAGGAAGGAAAGGAAATTATTAAATTCTAAGAATGAGCTGAGGGCAGGCATTGATGAACGAAACGTTTATTGTAACAAAGGAACAGGTTACCCCAGTCTGCCAATATGCTGCCAAATTGGCCAGCTGACAGGTAACAGCTGATGCCATCTGACAGCTCCCTTTTAGTTCACTGTCAGGCTGCTCAGCCAACTGGAACAAACAAAACTCCCACTCAAAATGCGGACCAACAAATAGAACTTCTGTAGAACACAATAGGAATGGTCCCCCACGGAGGCTTCTACACCTATGAGGCAAGGCCAGGAAGAAGCTGGAAAAAGAGGAAGGGGCTGCCTAGGATCAGCTCCTAGACAGACTCCTCTTCCTTTGGGCCATCGAATCAACCCCAAATCACCAGATTGCCTGCCCTGGGTTAACCCAAGGCATGAAACTGGGTTAAATACGAGGGCCGTATTTCCAAACATATACAATGCCCAGCTGTTTCCATGGAAACCGTGATCCCCGACATGCTATGATGCAGTTAAGTCTTTCAAGTAAAGCTGCAACTGAGACTCCTGATGCACCAAGGAAATTTGAGTCGCTTTCCCTGTTGCCAAGCCATCATAAAATTAAGTCTCCACAGGTGTCTTCTCAAGCTGCTCATTTTGTAGATAAACTCAGCACACTTAACATGGAGTTTATATCATACTCATAAAATGGCGGAGACATGGTAACAAGGTAAGCCAACGAACAGGCATGGCAGGCAATAGATCAGCCAATGGGAGCTCAATTGAAAACTGAAACTGTTGGGAGCTTAAGCATGGCTTTGCAGTTCTGTAGTTTTGTCTGTTGTGTTGAACAAGCTGTTCTGTTCTTCCTCTGCTTGTGGTTTTGCTTGTAACTACCACCACGTTTGGAAGAACTTACTATTTAGTATAGTACATTAACTTATTTATATACATGACTAAATGAACGCTAAATAAGTCGTCTGTGTGCTTTTTGGATTTGATTTCTGCAATAAACTGATAGTTTACACGCCCCTTTGGTTGACTCTGAACAATTAATTAATTATTGGATTGCTCAGTAAATCCATTTGCAGCTGACATGGAGGAAGCACCTGTAAACATCCAGATGGGGCTTACAGAACTCCAGACCCTACAGAATCATATTTTGCCTTAACAGTTCACTAGGTTCATCCCCAAAACAATGCCCCATCCCACCTACAAACTGCTCAAATGCTGTGCATGTTTGAAATTACATGTGTGAACTTTGAGGGTGAACAAAAAGCACACATATGTCAACTTCTCACTTACGTGCAACTTAATTACATCCTGTTTCCACAAGCTCAGAAACTAAAGTCAAACAAACATGCAACTGGATCCCCCTTGAGGGTAACCATAATGCTGATGCGATCCTCAATTGAATTTGATACCTGACATAGCCCCCACTTAAATGTTTTTGAAGGTGGTATATTATTTTTCTTTTAACATGGGTTTCATTACTTGGAAACCTGACAGGAACATTTCCAACCAAATCTCCTGACTGCAAACGTATGTATTTGTAAGTTTGTAACTCAATCCAAAACCTTAGAGCATAGTTTTTCATTAGCTTTTAAGTTTGAATTTCTTCCCTCCCCAATTGTCTAAAATTCTCCAAAGCCAGGACATATGCAAAAATTGCAAATTGCCATAAAGTAGATCTGCAAATTGTAGTGGGAAATTTTAACACACACACACAAAAAGAGCAACTGACAGACTGAGTCAAGTCTTCAAAATTAGCAAGTTTAAGACATGTGGACTTCAAACTCCCAGAATTCCTGAGAGGTCAAGTTTGAAGACCCCTGGATTAAGTTTTCTGGAAAAAAGCCTCTTAATGCAATTTTCAACCAGATGTTTGGGGGGCCAGATGCCCCCATGAAAGTCCATTCTCTGTCCCACACAAATTTGAAGGAGCAAACTTGCAATCAAATTTAAAAGGGCATTCAGGGGGACATTTCTTCACGATGAAATTATTTTATCAACTATACTGCACTTTTATGGGATGCAAATAGCAGTCTCTTTTAATCAATCTTAATAAACTGAGCTTCTTCAAATAACTAGGTTATGAACTATTTTACAGCAACCTGTCTGCCCTGCATATTGCCAAAGGCCACAGCAACAGAACCCGTTAATTTAGGCTCAAAAAAGTAAAAATGGTAGCCATAACAGTGAAGGAAAAGTTGCTTTTGTATTTTGTGTACATTAAATATCAAGATGTTTTTGTAAATTGAAGGCAAGCAATATAAATCAAGTTTTGTTCAAATGGCAAATACTGAAGGAGACCCCACCATAAATGTTACATATTGAGATTTGTAGAGGTTTGTTAACGAGTAAATAGGAACATCAAGTATTTTAATCAGAAATTTAAGGTAATTTTGTGACGCAGAGTAAGTGTATTTATTCAATAGGAAAAAATAACTACCAATTCCAGAGTAAATTGTTGGAAAATTAAAGCCAGACAATACCAAAGCTAGCAGCAGACCAAATAGTCATTTAAGAACTAAAATTTGGGAGCCAACTTATGTCTGTCATTGTGTAGAAATCTTGAAAGAGTATTAACTATGTTTACTGCTTTATTTTCCTTTTATTAAGGTAGGTACTTGTGTCACACTTCAATATTAATGAAAAATCTGCCATCACTACAAATTTTAAAAAGCCTCGCCTTTTCTACCCACCAGAGAAATAATGAACTGAAAAAGGAAGAAATGAAAGGGGGAATAGCAGAAGTCTGTGGAACAAAACCAAGAACTAGGAGTATATTTTGGCAAAATGAACTGGAGCCAATAAAAAATGGGCTACAAAATTAAGGACTGTGTGTGTATCAGGAAATTTTGTTAGAAATGTTGAAAGGCCCTTAGAAGCTGCAAGGCAGCCATTTTTATTAAATGTGGTCCATCTTTTTCTTGAAAATCCACCCAAATCCTTTAGTAAATTTTAAAGCAACCCATTTTTCATCTTTGAGAAGTTTTTTCCATCTTTGAGAAGTTTTGCAAAAGCTTGTGCCTTTCAGAGAAGCATTAGAAGTCCCAGCTGCAGATGTTTTTGCTGTAACAGCTCCTTCATATCTCATTGCAAAGCTTTTAAATTTAATTGAACCATTACTTATCCTTTCCAATAGAATTGCTTTCAAATTCTGCTTTTTTAACGATTCTGCAATTCCCCCCACCCCAAATTGAGGCATTTTCAGCATTAACTGAAAAACAGGATTACTTTAAAAATACTAAATTTTTCTGCTAAAAAAAAACACCAAAATTCTACAGAAAACCCAGGTACAGAAAAACCCAGTAAACCAGCTTTGAACTAAGTTTGTTTTACGGAGCTTAGCATAGAAGGATAATGTGTACAGAAAAGACTTAGCTGAATTTTAAAGTGAAAAACCCAGTAAGCGTAGATTTGGTTGAATGTTTAAAATAAAAAGACATAGAAAAAAACCCAGCCAGAGGTTTAGAAAAACCCAAATTCGGGTTTGAAAAAATTCCCATCAATGGCAGCTTTTGTTTTTATAAATAGGCTTTTCTTTCTTCCACTTTTCACTAAGAAAAATTCCCAGTAAGTGAGACTGAATGTAGGAAAACGCTGTATAAAAATGTTTTCTTGATAAATAGATATTCAGGCTTCCTCAATGAAAACCTAATTTCAGAACGAACCGAGAATAACTAAAAGAACTGCAAAACAGGCCTCTAACGCGACAGGAAAATAAAAAGCGATTTGTCCGACCTAACCACCACCCGCTGCCTCCTTCCCCAGAAATGAGCCGAGAGGGCTCTGCAAGCAAGGGAAATATACTTCTGGACTATACCAACGTCAAAATGAAAGGGGGGGTAAGAAAGAGAAAACTTTCTTAAATATCTTGAAGGGACATTTCCAGCCAAATCTCCTAACCGCTGTAATGAAAACGTATTGATAATAGATTGTGAGTCGTTCCAACCTTGTGGCATATTTTATTTCATGAGCTGAAGTTGCAAGCTGTTCTTCCACACCCCCCCCGCACGATCTCAATTTCTATTTGGGACATTCCAGCCCGGGCCATATTCTCAAACCTTGTAATTACAGCGGAAGAAGTAGTTGCAAATTCTAAAGGGGACTTTTAAATTGTATGCAGAAAAAAAAAGGGAAAGAAAGCCCAAATTTTGCCCTGATTTTCTGGAAAAGCTTCTCAAGTCAAAAGGATTGTCTGCGGAATTTTGCTGAGAGGGCAGTTGCTCTGCAGAAATACATTCTCCCTTTGGAGGAAAAACTGCAATTTGCAATGCAAAATCTGAAAAGATATTCCCTGCTGACAGAATTATCTTGCCTTAACCTTGAGGACTGTACATTTTTCACTGTATGCAAATTGTATTTTAGGCAAATTGTATTCTCTGTGTGCACAGTTGCACTTGAGTGCCTTCCTTTAAATAAATCCTCTGACATAACAAACTCACTATCTTCAAATAATATTTGTGCTATAAAGTATGCCTACCCAAGGCATTGATAATACTGCCTGTTCATTTGGCCAAAGGCGGATAAATCAACAAAGTTCTTGCATTTTGTCAATGTAGGTTAGAAAAGTCAAAATGGCAGCTATTACATTGCAAGTGAAATGTTGACTGTTTTTAATGTACATTATTAAAAGACACATTTGACATCTCTGAATTAAGGGTGGAGGAACACTACCACTTTGTTCCAGAAGATTTTTCGTTTAAATTCAGGTTAAATTTTAAAAAAAAACGTGTTTTTTTAAATTCAGGTTTTGACATAAAATGTTCTTGTCTTCTTTCCACTTTGTTCAAATTTGGTGAATAAAGGTGGCTCATAACGGTGGAAAAGATAAAAATGCATCAGTTCAAAAGAAAACCAACGTACCCGATGAAAAGACCCAAAACCACACAATATTATAATCTTAATTTTTATAAAATGATGCATTGTTGGTATTTGACCCTGGAAAAATTGTCTGAAGTGCATGAAAGTACTTCTTCATAGTTACGCTGAAAATGTGAACAAGAGGGGACTTTTTAATCACTCTCAGTAGATACGTAAAAAAGCTTTAAAAAATGGATTCAAACACATACATTAATTTACAAGACTTTAAAGATTAACATACAACTGTAGCCAGAGATGTTTTTGGGACCGATTGACATGGAACTTCGTTTTTATATATGATGATGTTGTCCCCAAAACTGGGCTCTTGCTTGGTATCGAAGCCGATAAGCCACTGGACGCAAGATGTGGTACAAAATTACGCTTTTATTTTAGTACCAAGATATAAGGACCCTGGCTCAAAAGCTAACCAAGGGCCTCGATGAGAATCTTACAGCAATTTTTATAGTCAAGGGGTGGTCGCATTCAGTCCTTTGCCCTTCCCCTAATAATGCATGCATAACAGATAACATTGATTGATTATTTGGATCTCAGCCCCCTACATAGCTAAATGTCGTGTCACCTGCGTTTCACCCCAGGTCACGGGTATCTTACAAAGTGCCCTAGTTTCATGTGCCAACTATGTGGCTTTTGGGTTTTTTTCATACAAGCAAGCTATTCTTGTTCCTAATATCCTGGCTAGTGGTTTAAGATGCTAACTTCTGCCTCGCTAAGAATGTGCAGTTCCAACCCCTTTCCTATTGCAGAGCAACTCAAGGTAGCACACCCCCACTCCCCACAACCCTCCTCCTTCCGCAGAGAAAAGCAAAAAGCAGTTTTAAATTTTTGTCTGAGGGAGCAGCCCCCAACCCCTGCAACCCCCCCCCTTCTGTAAAGAGAGAGAAAATAGGAAGAAGCAAGAGAAAATGTTTCTATCAGAATTCATATTCCTCGCTCTTATGTCCATTCCATCCATACCCAGGTCCTATCTCCACATATGACCCTTCCTCTGATCCCCAGGGCCTCCTCTGAACATACATTCCAGCACCTGATCCTTCAATAACAACAACCAGACTTCTATATGCAGAAAGGGGGAATGGTTCGATCGGCAGAAAAATCGATGACGAAGACTATGGAGCCTGCTGACAAGTCATAACAACAACCCTGTGAGGTGGGTTGGGCTGAGAGTAAATGGCCCAAGTTCCCTCAGCCGGCTTTCGTGCCTAAGTCAGCACTAGAACTCCCAGTCTCCTGGTGATAGCCCAAAGTCACCCAGCTGGCTTTCATGCCTAAGCCAGGACTACAACTCACTGTCTCCTGGTGATTGGTTCAAAGTCACCCAGTTGACTTTCATACCTAAGGTGGGACTAGAATTCACCATCTTGTGTTGATTGGTCCGAAGTCGCCTAGCCGACTTTCTTTTTTTTTTTTTTATTAAAAAGGTTTTTTTTATTGATTTTAACAACAAACAAAAACACAAACAACATAAGACATGACATAAAAACATCATTATTCTTCATATATTTACAGACAGTGCATCGGTTGGTTTATCACTCCTTTTTGTGCATCTATTTCATATCCATCATAGTAGTTATATTACATAGTAACTCATATTATCAATCAAGAATTGTATATCCTAATATTGTTATTAAACAATCATTTAACTGATTTTAGTAATTCATACTTAAACGAGATAACTATAATTTATTTAGCTTATCTTATTACGAATCATAAAATCATACCAAGTCTATCGTAGTGAAATATTCTAAAAATGTTATCAAAGCCAAGAAAAAAAAAGAAAAAATAAATAAATAAATATATTCATTATTTCCTAAGTTTCTAAGTATTCTATTATTATATTGCATTATCTAACCATTGGTAAAAAAGATCCCAAATTTCATAAAATTGTTTATCTTCTTGCTCTCTAATTTCAAATGTCAATCTACTCATTTCAGCACAGTTCAATATTTTCTTAATGATTTCTTCCTCTAATGGTATTTTCTCACTTTTCCAATTTTTAGCAAATACAATCCTAGCCGCTGTTAATACATTTACAATCAGGTACTTTAAATTTTTATTAAATGTATCAGGTAAGATTCCCAATAAAAAAATCTCTGGTTTCAAATCTATATGTTCCTTTGTCATTTTTTCCAACCACATGCGAATTTTAGTCCAATATTTTTTTACGTCCTCACAAGTCCACCACATGTGGTAATATGAGCCAGGAGTCTGATGACATTTCCAGCATTTTTCAGATTTGTTCTTGAACATTCTTGCTATTCTTGTCGGGGGAAAATGCCACCTGTAAAACATCTTATACAAGTTTTCTTTATATGCTGTTGACATTGTCATTTTATAATTTTGAGACCACAATTTTTGCCATTTCTCCAAATCAATCCCATATCCAAAGTTTTCCCCCCAAGCAATCATTGTTTCTTTGACTTGTTCTTCCTCTAGTTTAATTTCCAACAAATGACTATATAGTTTTTTAATCACCTTTTCATCAGAACCTGTCAAAATCCTATCTAAGTCAGTCAATTTATCATAAAATCCTTCTGTTTTAGAATCTTTAAGATACCTTGAGTGTATTTGCGCATATGAAAACCAACTCATCTTTATATCTTGTTCTTCTAACTTTTGCATCGTTTTAAGTTCACCCTTTTCATCCAATATTTCCCCATATCTAACTGTTTGTTCCTTCTTATAAACTATAGGATAGGAAAAAGCTTCGATAGTTGATAACCAAACTGGTATTTTCAAATAACATTGTTTCTTAATTTTCTCCCAATTCAACCATAACGATTCCCGTATATAGTGCCTTCTAAAATAGCCCTGCGATTTAGTTCCTTTATACCACAAAAAAGCGTGCCAACCCAACAATAAGTCATGTCCTTCCAATGTCGATAATCTAGTCTTTCTTAATGTTATCCATTCTTTAGCCCACATTAAGTTTGCAGCTTGATAATACAACTCCCAGTTAGGAAGGCCAAATCCTCCTCTAATTCTAGCATCCTGTAAAAGTTTTAATTTTATTCTCGCTTTCTTACCTTGCCATATGTATTTCAACACAATTTTATTTAATTCTTCAAAATAGTCCTTACTTAGCTTGATTGGTATTGTTTGAAACAAATATAAAATTCTAGGTAGAATATTCATTTTAATTGTTGAAATTCTACCTATCAAAGACAATTGTAGATTTTCCCACTTTTTCAAGTCGGATGCTATCTGCTGTTTAAGTTTGATATAGTTATTCTCTTTCAATGTAATACATCTTGAAGTCAAAATTATCCCCAAGTATTTAACTTTATTCGTAACTTGAATTTTCAATAGGTCTGCCAACTCTTCTCTTTGTCTCAATAACATGTTTTTTGTCAAAATCTTTGTTTTCTCTTTATTTATTTTCAAGCCCGCCATCTCACCATATGTCTCTATCTTTTCCAGTAATTTTAAAGCTGTCTCTAAAGGGTCTTCCAAAATAAAGACCAAGTCGTCTGCAAAGGCTTGCAACTTAAATTCCTCCTTTTTAACTTTCATTCCTTTTATACTTGTGTCCTCTCTAATATTTCTGTTTAGCACTTCCAAAGTCAATACAAATAGCAGAGGGGATAATGGACATCCTTGTCTTGTGCCTTTTTTAATATTAATAGAATCTGTAAATTCTCCGTCTATCATCACTTTGGCTGTCTGCTTATAATATATAGTTTCTATTGCTTGAATAAATTTTCTAGCAAAACCCATCTGTTCCAGTAATAATAACATAAATTTCCAATTCACGTTATCAAATGCTTTTTGGGCATCTAAGAATATCAAAGCCATTTGTTTTTCAGGATGTGCCTCATAGTATTCCAAAGTATCCAGAATTACTCTCATGTTGTCTTTAATTTGTCTCTTTGGTAAAAATCCATTTTGATCAGGATGAATAAAATTATTTAAGTATTTTTTGAGCCTTTCTGCCAAAATTGAAGCAAAGATTTTATAATCTGCATTTAATAAAGAAATGGGTCTATAGTTCTTAATTTGTAGTGGGTCAGCCCCTTCTTTTGGGATGAGCGTAATATAAGCTTCTGACCATGTTTTAGGCATTTTGTTGTTTATCATAACTTCATTCATATATTTTTTTAAACAAGTTTTATTTTTCAAGACAAACAATACATAAATACACATAAACACAAAACATAAAAGTATACAAAATCTCTTTTCTGAAAGTTGCTTAGTCCCGGGTTAAAACTCTTGGTACAGACACAAGTTCAATTTCATATTCATTTTACATACCATTTCATATCTTCTTAACATTTTCAATTTTCTATATAATTTCTCCTCTCCTTTAAATTTTCTCAATTTTATTTCATTTTTATTTTTTTATCTCCTCTCAATTCATATCGTAATATTTATTATTCTTTGTCTGTTCTATTCCAGCCAATCATTTATTTTTCTTCTTTTAAAAAAAAAGAAGAAGTACTTCTCCTATACACTATATGGAGTATGATGCCTTTGTCTTTTTCCTCTATATTTATAGTACTTAATATAAAATACATAACCTACATTGGTATTCTGTCTGGTACATTCTAAAATTATACTATATTATCAAAAATAATACAAATCTATTCATTAATATTGATATTCATTCATATCTTAGATATTTAACTCATTACTTTTCAATTAAATCACATGCTTTTATGAGAGCCCTATTTTTCAAAATTATTCTCCCCCCCACATCACATATTATAGCTCAATATTTCATTGAAATGTTCCTCCTTCTTCTACTTCAAATCTCACTTCACAAAAGTTTGCTAATATACCATCTTCTAATTATTAATATTAACAATCATTTATATCTTAAACATTTTATCCATTTCAATTGAATGTCATGCCTTTGTGGGAACACTTATGCTTTCCACGATTATTACCCCCCCACACACACACATCATAATCTTGGATCATATTTCATTACAATACTCCCTTTTTCTTAACAAAAATTTCACTTGTTTATGTTAAATATTTTATCACCTTTTAAACTACATATTTCTAATTTTCTATAATTACTTCTAAATACAGATATAAAAATGCAATCTTATGTACCTTCTAGAATCCCATTAACAATAAGACTTATCCATTATCTCTGAAAAACTTTTGCTTCTTAATATCTTGCTCCCCACCATCCTTTCTCCCTTGCTTCTTCTTCTCCTTGTCCTCTTTAACCCCTTGTCTCCCCACCTCCCTTTTATTCTGCTTTCCCCCTTTCTGTTGTTTCTTAACATAATGTCCCTTTTCCACCTTATTCTTCTCTTTTTGGGCTGTTTTTCCAGATCTTAAAGACCTCCGCTTTTTCCCTTCTCCAATCAAAGTCCTTTTCTCATCAAAAATGGCTTCTCCTTCTTCTTTATCCCCATCATCCTCATTCTGCTTCACATAAATATAAATCGCCATTTCTAAGTATTGGAAAATAGTGCCAAGTCCATCATCACCTCCTTGTTTTTCTCTTTCAAATTTTTGATATATAAGTTCCAATTCATCCATAGATGATGCCATTGTGTAGAGAAAACGTTTTTCCAAACAACCACCCAGATGATTTAATCAGAAATAATTTCCAAAGGTTCCAAAATCACCAAACAATCCAAACAGACTGTTTCTTTTAGATACCTTCTTCTTCTTGACTTTCTCTTTCTGGGGGTTAAAGTAATCACAAATCCTTTTCAAATATATTTTTTGGAAGTTTTTAAACTCTTTGCAATTCTAGGCAATCTTCTCCTTATTTTCAAATTTTGCTCAGATTTTTTTCACTCTCCCTTCCCACTCACAGCCAAAAAGATTTTTTTTCCCGGTGTCACTTTAGGAAGGAGAGTCGAACAAAGAAAAAAAAACTTTTCCCTTTAGGGTATTCGCAGCTTGTAACTCTCGCAAGGAACAATAGATACTTAACAGCTTTCAAGGTTCCAAATAACTTTCTCCCGTCTTGTCCCAGCCAGAAGCAACTTTCACTTCTCTTTCAGCTCTCTCCCTCCTGCTCTTGCTTACCCGGCTGCAGCTTTCTTCGTGGCGGCCATTGCTGACCGCCGTTCCTCTGCCTCGGGAAAAGGGAGTTTAGCTGGCTGGGGAGGGGGTTTGCGGTACCCCCAAACCCCTTGCCGGATCCCCCTATCTTCCGCTGCCTCTACAGGGCAGCTGTATCCCCCAGATCCAAATGGATCGGGGGAACCTTGGCAGTGAACGCAGCAGGGATCGCACAGTGGCAAATCCCTGCCGCCGCCGAAAGCTAGCAAACCGGAAGGCTTCCATAATTTTTAACAATGAGATACTCAACGATTCTTGTAGTGTTTTGTAAAATTCTGCCGGAAAGCCATCTGGTCCTGGTGCTTTCCCGTTATTCTGCCTATTAAGTGCTTCAGTTAATTCCATCATTGTTATAGGATTTTCTAACATTTTCCCAGTTTCGTCCGGTATCTTGGGTAGGTTGGCATTTTGTAGGTACTGTTTGATTTTCCCCTCATCAAGATCCTCCTGCTTATATAATTGTGCATAAAAGTCTCGAATAATTCTCTTTTTCTCCTTATTACCATAACAGACTTGGCCTTGTTCATCCATTAATTGTAGTATTTTCTTGGATTCTTTCTCTTTTCTCAATTTATATGCTAACCATCTACCTGACCTATTTGCATCTTCAAAGTAGTTCTGTTTAGCACTTCTAATTTTTTGCGCCAATTCTTCTTTCTCTGTTTGGTCCATTTTATGTTTAATTATGTCCATTTTAAATTTAATATCTTTTTTCTGCGGTGTTCTCTGTAATTCTTTTTCCAATTTTTTATAATCCTCTTCTAAAATTTTAATCATTTGCCTCTTTCTAATATTCTTTTTCTTTGTATAATCCATTATCAATCCTCTTGCATAAGCCTTCATTGTGTCCCAGACATTCTGCATTGAGGTATCTTCTTTTCTGTTCTCATTAAAGAAGAAGGCCAGTTCTTTTTCTATCCATTGTATAAAATCTTTTTCCTTTAAAATAGTATTATTTAATGTCCATCTAGATGTTCTTTTTTGTCCTTTCCATTTAATTGTCAATGGATTATGGTCTGCCCATGTACTTGTTTCGATGTTTATTTCTTGAATATTAGATAATAATTCTGTTGACGTCCAAATCCTATCTATTCTGGACCATGATGAGTGTCTATTCGAATAAAAAGTGTATTGTTGAGTCTTAGTATTTCTTTCCCTCCATATAACAACAACCCTGTGAGGTGGGTTGGGCTGAGAGTAAATGGCCCAAGTTCACTCAGCCGGCTTTCGTGCCTAAGTCAGCACTAGAACTCCCAATCTCCTGGTGATAGCCCAAAGTCACCCAGCTGGCTTTCGTGCCTAAGCCAGGACTACAACTCACTGTCTCCTGGTGATTGGTTCAAAGTCACCCAGTTGACTTTCATACCTAAGGTGGGACTAGAATTCACCATCTTGTGTTGATTGGTCCGAAGTCGCCTAGCCGACTTTCAATGCCTAAGGTGGGACTAGAATTCGCAGTCTCCCAGTTTGTAGCCTGGACCTTCACCACTAGACTAAACTGTGGAAAATATGTGCAAGAATGGCTCGCGCTATGTTCATGTTCTTTATGAATGATAACGTTTGGGTTTGTTGTAACACCATTTTGGGGGCCTACAAAACTAGGTTTCTTGGATCTTGGTCTCACTTATTGATCTATTCACTAGATGTTTATCCCACCTTTATTAATTTATAAGGAACTCAAGGCAATGCACATACAAGAATAGATATGGCCAGGCTTGGAGGGATAGAACCGTAAACATCAGGATGAAGTGAAATGAATTGAAAAGATAAATACAAGGATATCTCTATTTGCATATTTCGGTCCTCGCTGCTGGTGTGACAGTTTTCCTTGGCACAGAATTTGGAAATCGTTATCATTGGCAGAACACATAAGCTGGGATGATTGACATGCAGCTTCAGCTCTAATGCCTCATGATTTTAGAAAGAGCTGGTGCAATAGAAGGTAATATTGTGGGTCAGGTTTTCAACCGGATCGGTGAACAGTTTCCTCCCACCGTAGCTCGGCTGAAAGAACCCTTGTTTGAAAAATGAAACTTCTTATTTGAGTCGGATGTGTGTGTGTATGTTTCTCTCTCTTCGATTTCTGCTCCTTGCAGGGTGAAGAAGGCATTAAGCGTTGGGAAGATACGATCAAACATCTTTCTGCAAACTGGATC